>JBBPRK010000071.1:0-49784 GCA_038093075.1 Boletus patriciae
TGGAGTCACAGAGAGCCCATATGGAGGTGCCTTGATATAGTGGTGCTGCGTCCTGGGCCGATTGGAAAGTAACACTGCCTCCAGTAAAGAGCGCATAGTATTCTTCACCGTCCGTGAACTGCAATGCAACCGCCTGTCTCTCGCCGAGGCGTTGGACGAGCAAATAGATGAGGAAAAGTGTTTTTCCTGGCGGCATGAGAACAGCCAAGGTTATTCAAGGTGCCACAAATGTCATCAAAGACTGACCGATTCCAGGCTGGCCTGTAACATAAGCCCCACTTTCATACGTAGCTGTCTCCAATTCTTGCCTTGCGATGAGATACTCGTTCCTTACGAGTAATTTGTCGTGTCTTACAATCCCTGCGAAAAAGGAGTGAAAGGCATCGAAAAATTGGCCGAGGTCAATGAACTGGAAACCGTCGGGATGGTGTTTGAGGACGGTCTGGGGATTACCCCAAACCATAGTAGTAAATCGCTTCAGAGCAGGGAGGTGTTCATCTCGAGTTGTGATCATTGTACTAGAGTGCCCGTGTTAGAGAGCGAGAAAGCCCCTGAGGCCTGTGCACATATTTGTTCCCGTGTCCCGCTTTGTCATCGTATATCGAGTAGTTCCGCCGGTTCCCCTCTCTTTCCCTAGCGTCGTGCTTGTGAAGTTCGTGCCGCGGTCCCTAGTGAACCTGACAGCCCGAAAGAATCACACGGTGTGGCGGGTGGGCGAAGAGAGAGGTCGAGGTCAGAGCGCGGCTGGTAGGGATGGATTCACCAGAACTGGCGCTTGTGCTGCTACGATGCGTAGCGGGTTTTGCCACGGAGCTGGCGTGTCGTGTTATCATGAATCAGGTTGGACGGTATGTAGCGTCTCTGTTAGTAATGTAGCTCAAAAGCAGTAGTGTTATGTTAGTTCAGCCAACCACTACCGCCTTACATTCAACCCTCTTCAACGCAAAAAGCTCGCGATGGCACCACCAAGGCGAACGGATCCAAACTACATGGATATAGACTCGGATTCCGACATATCATTGCTAGGGGATGATGAAGTTCGCGCCCGGGGCAAAGGTAAAGCCAAAGCCACGGACAAGCGCAAGAAAGACAAGGGGAAGGGCAAAGCAAAGGATGTACGTCTCTTTTCACGCTACTTCCAAGCTTCCGTCTGATCTCCATCCAGCAAGCGTACACATGGGAGGCATCCTACACGCGCTCATGGGACACCGTGCAGGAGGACGAGGCTGGTAGCTTGCAGGGGGCGGTCGACGGCCTGATGGCGAGGAGTAGATGGCGAAGGCACGCACACCGACTCTATCCCCTTTGCGTTCCTCACCGTGTTCGCTAGACTACTCGCCCCAGCTGCGGCCATTCGACGCACCATCATCCGACATCTCATCCTCCTGCTTGATCTGTCGGCGGCCATGATGGACCGCGACATGCGTCCAACTCGGTTCCACCTCTCCCTGCAGTACACGCGCGAGTTTGTCGTGGAATGGTTTGACCAGAATCCCCTTGGTCAGATCGGCGTCGTTGGCATGCGCGGTGGCATCGGCGAACGCATCGGCGAAATGTCGGGTAAGGTCGTGTCCCAACTTGCGGCGTTTCCGTTCACTTCACTCTCGTTTCCAGGCAATCCGCAGGATGTGCTCAAGTCGCTCAGTGATCGTACGAAACTCGAACCTGCTGGTGAGCCGAGCTTGCAGAATGCGATCGAGATAGCACGGAGCAGTATGAGGTGAGCGCAATTCACCGCCGCTTCCTGTTGGATACTGAGAGCTGCAGTCATCTCCCCACCCACTCGTCGCGCGAAATTCTCATCATCTTTGGCTCGCTGACGACCTGCGACCCGGGAAACATCCACGACACGCTCGACGCTTGCGTGAGGAACAAGATTCGAATATCTGTGGTCGCCTTGGCGGCCGAGATGAAGATATGTAGAGATATGTGTGGAAAAACAAGCGGTGGGTCGATGCGATGGACCAGTGTTTTTTTCACCTCTCATGAAATAGACAGGCCAGTTTGGCGTGGCAATGAACGAGGGGCACTTTAAAGACTTGCTGTTCGAGCTCGTGCCCCCGCCAGCCCAACGAGCCGTCGCCCGCGCCGGTGCAGGGGGTGCGAACCCTGCCGCAGACCTGATGATGATGGGCTTTCCGATGCGCCTCCCCGACTCGTCGCCACCGAGCCTGTGTGCATGCCACTCGGACATGAAGGGTGAAGGCTTTCTCTGTCCGCGGTGCATGGCCAAAGTGTGCGACGTGCCAACCGATTGTGACATTTGTGGACTGATGATCGTGAGTTCGCCGCATCTCGCGCGGAGTTATCATCACTTGTTTCCCGTCAAGCCCTATGAAGCCGTGTAAGTGGTGGCCTAATTACATGTCGATTGCTTTTGTTGAACCGAGGTTTGCAGGACGTCGGTGGAGGAAGTGGGAGAGCGACCGGGCGATTGTCATGCATGTGGGCGTGCATTTCCAGCGACACCGTCGACTGCGCCTGCTTCGGAGGGCATCAGTCCGTTGGGTCGGTATCGGTGTCCAGACTGCGATCACGATTTCTGTGCGGAATGCGATGTGTTTGTCCACGACGTGGTGCATTGCTGTCCAGGGTGTGGCAAGTAGTGCAGGGGTTAATTGTACCAAAAAGGAGGTGACTATTAATTAGTGAGCGGTTTCTTGTACTCTATTCACCTCTACGACAACTCTACGATGCACATTCTCCTCTACATACTCCTTGTCAGTGCTGGCACCAGTACCCGTGGTCAGAACTGCTCTACGCTCGACAACCGTCTCAAGATCGGCACGTACCAGGTCTACAGCCACGGTGATGCCCAGAATTACTGCTCGGACCAGGGCATCTGCAAGCGTAGAAAAGATCAGTATCCCTCTGGCTGACCCAGTCCGACGAACTACCTCCCAATTGTCCAACTGGCCAGTTCTGTCCTGACGAAAGCGACGCTTGCCAGTCCCTCCTTTCGGTCGGCAGTCTATGCCAACCGTGACGATGGGCGCCCCAATCCACGTGCCCATCGTGCTGACCTCCCCTCCCAGACCAATGCGCACCTCCACCAAACTGACCCGAGCTCCTCGATACTTCTGAATCCCGTTACAGCGTTCACGTGAATGGCTCAAACACTCAAATACGATCTCTCATCTCGTCATTTGGGTGGACCGACGTCACCGTCGGGGGATCCTGCCAAGCAGAACCTCACGGCGTATACTGATGCCGGGAGTTCGTCGACATCGTGTCACGGTAACATCTTGGTCTTCTTGGCGCAGTTGGGAAACTGCCGCGTGGTGGTGTCTGCGTTCGAGCTTCCGACATTCCAAATGGATTTGGTCTTTGGGTCTATGTCCCGGCAGGCGTCAAGTATCTTTGGAGGTACGTATGATCGTTTCGAAACGCGGGCGACCGGCCTCGTGCAACAGCAGGGATGTTTGGCACATTGTTCGCATTATCTTGGATCCATCGGCGCCAACGCGACGTGGAACACACGCAAGAAGCGTCTCCAGTACTGGCGTGAACAGCAAGTGCAACCTCACACTCGACGCGATCGCTACCATTGCAGCACGCTTCCAGCAGAATATCCACCATATGCAGGAAGCGGCGCGCATGTCGATCCTGGCTCCGAGGATTCGTCGCGCCCGATGCTGCAGCATGTGGTGCGGTCATCGAGGTTGCGCCATTACATTACTGAAGATGTGTCAGGTTCACTAGGGACCGCGGCACGAACTTCACGTTGGACACTAGAATAGACAAGCACGACGCTAGGGAAAGAGAGAGGAACCGGCGGAACTACTCGTTATACGATGACAAAGCGGGACGCGGGAACAAATATGTGCACGGGCCTCAGGGGCTTTCTCGCTCTCTAACAAGATGGGTCCGTGTCCGACGAGGGGGTCGTGATGGAACCCACATGAGCTGGTCGTTATTTTTCTTTCTCACTATGTAATAGTAGTTGGAACACTTGGTAATGGGCATGGGGTGACGTTGACTGGATGCTAGGTTAGAGTAAACCGGCAACGAGCGTGTCGTTGGGTTCTGGGACTTTGCCTTAGCGAGCCGATTCCCGACCTAATTCGGTCTCTCCACTAGCACTCCTCGACACCCGGACAACGACAACGACAATAGCGACGACGACGACAGCGAGGACAATGTCCACATCGCTCTCACCGCACCCCGATGTGGCAGTACTGCCCTCACTCCCGCCCTCCCCCTCATTGCTCGATGAAGTTTTTAGTCACCCGCGTCCCTGGAGCGTCCGCCTCGAGGATTTCGACTGGCAGCGTTCACGGCGGTCCTCGCCCGGGTCTGTGGGCAGCCATCCCAAAGGAAAGGGAAGGCAGACAATCGACGAGGTTGAAGAAGAAGACGAGGACGCCGAACACCGCATGAGCCCGCACGAAGCCTACCCTCCCATGAACGACGAAGCTGCAGAGACGCAAAGAGTCGAAGAGGTACGTGCGCGACCGCCCATCCCATCCCAGATCTCTCGTACACCCGCTTCTTTACTTTTCGAACGGCATTCACATATACATCCGGAGCGTTTGCCGTCCACGTTCCACCAGCGCACTGACGTTCTTTTTTTCTTTTTCGGTGACAAACAGACACTCAAGCGTTGGGAGCTTGCTGAACGAAAACGCCGGAAATCAATCCGAGAGTCCGTGCACTACACGTCTCCCCCTTCCCTCCTCTCCAGTGTCACCCGTACCGCCAGCATCGTTCTCTCGGGCCGGACCTCCATCGGGACCTCCGTAGGCCCAGGTAACACCCGCACCTTCAAATCGCACGAATCCGTCGACGTCGCGCGCGAGGGGTACAATGTCCCCCTCGATGACATCGACCACACCCACGCGTCCAGGGACGTCGCGGTGCACTCCCCCAGCCCCGAGCGCAACACGAGCTTGGACGCGTCCACAAGAACGCGCACGTCCGAAAACCCGTTTGTACACCCCTCCGAGTGCACACCCACGCACCCGCTCACTCCTGGCACGCCGACGCCGACGCAGATGCCACCGCCTTCCAACCCGCCGTCACCCTCCCCATTTGGAGACGCACACGCGCAGCAGGCTGTGCAGGGAGATCTGGCGACGCGCGTCAGCGCCGAGAGCAAAACGCGCGCGGGCAAGCGGTCTTCGGCGAGTAGGAGATCCTTTCATCCGCCGCCTCGCCCACTCGGGCTTCCTGCCCCACCGGAGGACATGCCACACACGACGCCGCTCCAACCGACACCAAAACCCGCCCTTCGGCCGCCGCCGCGCGGAGATCCCGAAGAGAGACAGGAGGTCCGGTGGTGGCATGACTGGTTGTGTGGATGCGGCGAGGGTCCCGATCGCGGAGGCGACAATCAGGTACGTGGGGTAGCAACGACGTCGTCCGGACCCACATTCATGTTTGCGTCGTCACACAGGCCGGTCGTACGAATCCGTTTGAATAGGTTGATCGCGATGGGGGCACGTCACTCGTTTTCACTTCATACTATCCATGCTTTCTGCGCACACTCACTACCATCGGACCCGTACATCATACTTAATGCGTTTTGCAACGCCCGCCTTGTCCTTCCTTCGTTCTTCTCCACTTGGCATACCCTGCTTATTGTTTATTCCCTTGTGCTTTTTCAGTGCATCACAACAGACTTTATCATATAAGGAGAATAAGTATCGCATTGTAAATTCTAGAGGGTGACAAGAAAAACGATACCAGTCAAGGGTTAACGTTACGGGAATAGTGCGGGAACAACTAAACTGCACGGCTATCATCAACACGAGGATCCAAAAGGACCAAAATGACCCCAGTATTGGTCGTAATGTCTCGTTATGCTCGTGGTCATCAAGTCCAATATGGACACAGAGCATATGTTATTCAGCGGAAGGAAATCGTACCAGCCTGGGCTGCAGAGTTGTTACATCTGCCTCGGTGCTGTCAGGATTCTCTTCCACGACCTAGAAAGAAAGCCACAAAAAAGGTTCTTCAGCGGACCATGAGCGGAGATAACATGATCGAAAAACGGACTTGAGTGGGTTCGGTGGCTACGGCACCAGCCCCACTGCCAGAATTACCGTTGTCGATGATGGTCACCACCCCCTGTTTCACAGGGGCAGCGGGAATCGCGACTTCCGCTGGTAAAGGCGAACCGCTACGCGTTTGGTCAAGTCCGGCTTCAGTCACGGAGTCGCGTTTCCCAATGGTTCCACGTTCAACATCAACGTCCGTGCCTGTAGCAGTGGGAGCACCTGTATCGTCTTCCGGACGGCGGGCGTATAATACCCAGTCGGGAAGAGTTACCCCAGTTCTTGTACGGGTCCACGTATGGGTGAGGGTGACAGTGCGAGAGTGAACCTCTCTTCCCAGGTTGAAGAACGGGATGGAGAGACCATCTGCGATGAAGTATGACGCCGATTGCCGCACGAAAGACGAAAATAATACGGACGGATGATGATGGAACCAAGTACTATGAATGATACGATGGGCTGGATCATTGCAGCAAGTAACTCTGCCTGGTTAGCTGGTGGATTCGCGGGTACTGGCAGGCGTGTGAGAGCCAAGGCAGAAACGAAAACCGCACTGACACCCATCTATACACGAAGAAACACAGGGTCATCATTGTAACCCAGAACAAGGAGGAAGTACGCACAGGGCCTATGAAAAAGAACGTGAGTACTGGGTCACGGTAGACCAGATTGCGTTGGCATACCAAAATGTCCGGCAAATAGCGCTTCCTTCCAAGATGTGATCTCGGGCACCCATTTGTAAAGTAAAAGTAGAGGGGGGACACGTCGAAGGACAAGTATTGAAAGCATCAATACGACCAATCGCCACGGAGCAAGCCCCAGCTCCGGCGAATTGTACGAATCGAATGGGAGCCAGGCACCGATGTAAATGAAGCAGCCACAGTTCAGAACATAGTCAATTACAGATGAAAATGAATCATCTGCCGTCTGGACATTGAAGTGGCCATCCCATGAGATCGCACAGCCTTTCAAAGGGTGAGGTTTGTCATGTCGCAAAACTGCAAAAACCCTCTGACCTGCTGCGAAGGATGCCAAAAGATCATCGACACCGATGGAACTGGCCACACCGATCGTGAATATAGAGAGCGCCAAATACTGCGCGATGTACGACTCGCGATCAATAAAGCCCTTGCGATGACTAAGTTTCATCAATTTAGAGAATAGGAACCCTGTAAAAAAAGTAAGCCAAAGTGCTCTCGCGTAGTGAATAGCAACTGACCCAGAACGGCTCCAAGAACGGTGCCCAGGATAACTTGATCTGTACCATGCAACCAGATCAGAAAGTCAAAATGGTGAACGACATGGACCAACTTACACAACCACCCGATGAGGAACCATTTTTCGATGGCCACGCGGGTCGAAGTTTCAACAGTCAGGTAGATTGCAATACTAAGAAATGGGTATGCCAGGCCATCGTTCGCCGCAGATTCGGCTGAAAGAATCCGACGAATGTCCACAGGAACGTGTTTAGTAGCAAATATCCCCCCTAAACAGAGGATCGGTAAATGCCAGGTTGAGCCAGCGGAAGCAAGGGAGACGAACGTGTGATGGCAGCACAGGTAACTGGATCGGTTGGAGTGAGACAAGCGGCAATGCAAAGTGCCGAGACTGCGTCTAGACCAGGGAAGAGTGCAAGCAAAATCGCTATAGGACAGGAAAAGGTGTTCATGTGGTGGATGCTGTAGGCTGAGAGACGTACCAGAGACGACAACCCAGCCGAAAGCCATGGTAGGGACAACCATGATGAGCAGACTTTTCGCATGTTCTTTCATGTAAGCACATGGTAATTCTACCCCCACAGCGAATAGACCAGTGGCAAGAACAACCCGCGTGATCTCGAGGGTAAATATGTTTTCCTGGGAGCCGCCCCAGGCTCGAGGATCAAAGACATTGGCTATGTAAGGGCCAATAATGATACCGAATCCAGTGCCAAGGACAACTTCATTGATGTACAGCTAAAGATGGTTTAACTGGAAAGACAAGACTGCGACAGGAACAGGAACAAACCGTTTCCTTTACTAGGAGAGATACCGTAGAAAACTAAAATGAATGGTGAGGCGGAATGATGTGCTCCCTTGCATTGCATGCCAGTGGGGGTGTTTGGCTCGCGGCGGAGACGCAAGGGAGAAAATCCAGGTAAACGGACTTACCAGGACAACGAAACCACCGAGACAGATGTGCGCCAAACTTGGCGCAGATACCTGCGATTTTCAGCGAGTTTGTTTGTTGCATTAGGGGGAGAAATGGAAAACGAACTTGCAAGAGATCTACAGTCATTGTAAGTGAATCGGACTGTCTGAATGGGAGACAGGATGAAATAGACTTAGTAGGCGCTTTCAATTTGAGCCGCATTATCTGGTCACGTGAGCAAGGGCATAAAGTGATCGCTGAAACGTGAAATGGGGTCAACTCGGGTTAGTTCTCCACCATGAACTTGGGTGGGACGTTGCTCAGCGTCGCAGTCGTCTTCTTTGCCGTCCTGGGTGCATTCTATATTCATATAAGACCTGCCTTGTCCGCACTTGGGGTGGGCAGGATCATTGTCCCTGTTGGGAATGGCAATTGCAAGGTAGTACCTCAACTTCAGGCGTGTGAGAGTAGGTTTGTTTCCCCTCAGACCAACCAATATAAACCTTGCATTGCAGAACTCGTGCTCCATCAGCCCACTGGCCTTGTGTATCTTGCCTGTTCGAAACCACACAGTCGCACCCAATGGATGCCCACTTTGGATCGATTAAATGCATCCGGAAGGTCCGAATTGGACTATGTGGCTACTTATGATCCCCAGACAGGCGCCATCAACCAGCTCACATTCTCTGGACCCCTGTCCCTTGGCGGAATTTCCTTGCATGGAATGGACGTCGTGCCTTCTTTCGACGACCCCCCTGTCCTTTACGTGTATCTTGTCAACCACAGGAAACCTGATTCAGTAGACGCACGCAAAGTTGGCGCGGACTCTGTCATCGAAGTCTTTAGAACTCATATTGGAAGCACCGTGCTAGAGCACGTCAGGACCTTCCAGGACCCTGCTGTCGTTGTCACCCCCAATGACGTCGTGGGTTCCCCGGACGGCAAAAGTGTCCATTTCACCAACGATCACAGACACAAAACTGGCTTTGTACGCTTCCTCGCGCCCTGTGCCTCAAAATCTGATACTTTTCTCAGAGAAGGCTTGTCAGTTTGCTAGCACTGATCCCCGATACATTTGTTGGTTTCTGCCATGCAGATGAGGGCTGCAAACTCGCTTACACTGGACTACACGCAAGCAATGGCATAGTGAAAGGGACGGATCTCGGTAATGATACGTTCTATGTCGCGGATTGTGTCCTTGGGGGAGTCACAGTTCTGGAACGCCAGTCGGACAACACCCTCGCTTTTACGGAGGTCATAAAGACCGGTTCGAGTTCCGCTTGATGCTTTTATTACACGTTTGACCTTGTTTCGCCGTGCAGATCGGGGATTGGACAACCTGGCCATTGATGCCAATGGAGCGCTCTGGGCTGCAGGTAAGCCAGCTGTGCTTTCCCTCTATCACCGAACAATATGAATAAGTAACTATGAAGGACTCTCTGATACTCTTGGCATGGTCATGCGGCAACTCAACGATCCTTCTGAGTTGGTTGCCTCTTCTGCATTGAGAATCACAGTCAACCGTGGCCTCGGCTCTTTCTACGGGGAAAAGTATAACGTCGACAAGGTGCATGAATTTGATTCAAAATTAACGAAAGGATACGACTGATTCGTTTCGAAAGGTATTTGAAGACCCTGGCGAGCTGACGTCTGGAAGCACTTCTGCTGTGTATGATGCTGAGAGAGGGCGACTCTTCATGCATGGTGTGTAATTCACCTAATTGCCGTCCTGTGTTTGTTGGTGACATTCATGACCCTTGAAGGCCTTATGTCACCACATTTAACAGTATGCAGGCTGTGAAGGGGAAGGTGCATCTGACACGTTTTTGAAACGTTATTGCTTGACGAGTCTCTGCAGGATGCTCGAGGGTTCTAATTGAAACATTTGCAATAAGAAAACGAAACTTGAAGACTGTCCCTGGGGTGTTTCCCAAGAAGAAAAACAAACTGCTCTGAGTTTGCTAGTGCGGCCGGCATGTCTACCCCCTTATTCCAAGATTACCCTCGTCTTGCATAGTATATCCGCTGATGCGGTGATCGCCCGCTTACTCCATAAGCAATCCGCAAATGTCGTGCTTGATCCGCATGTATGTCTGTGTGCTCTCCATCTTGTTCGCAAAAACAGTGTCTGTCAATGGGATGAAACATGTCTGCAATTTCACGGCGGTTCGCGGATGCAGAAGGGATGAACTGGTGTGGCATCCGGGTTGTGTGCGCGCTCCGAGGCCG
The DNA here is from genome assembly GCA_038093075.1 of Boletus patriciae. Taxonomy (NCBI): domain Eukaryota; kingdom Fungi; phylum Basidiomycota; class Agaricomycetes; order Boletales; family Boletaceae; genus Boletus; species Boletus patriciae. Next base: position 10,356 of record JBBPRK010000071.1, read on the forward strand.
GGCCCGAATATGACGTGGATGTACATAAATGAACGAATCTGGGCCAGTGCTATCCCCACCACTCTCTTCCTCTCACCATGGGCTCCGCAGGTTCAAAAGTCGCTTCCCAGTGCACCAGAACAGCGGAACCTGCTAGGAAGTCCATCGACGAGAAGACTCACAACGTCCGGGACACAGATATATCTTTGTCAGTCCCCAAGTCCGGTAATGGCACCATCCAGCTCGCCAACATTGATGCCTGGGAGTCCACTGCAGCTGCCGATCCAAAGATCCAGCTCGCCCGCACCATCTTGGCACACAGCAACATAAAGACTACCCTGACTTCTCGTGATGCCCAGATTGCTATTCCCCATGTATTCAACACCGAAGTCGAGTTCAAGACCGGGCCCGTCACCAACCAGAAGTCGAGCGGCCGTTGTTGGCTTTTCGCAACAACTAACATCATCAGGCACGAGGTCATGAAGAAGCTCAAGCTCAACGACTTTCAGTGTTCTCAAGTTGGCAAACAGCCCTCCGCGTCTCTCGTGCGTTTCTGATATATTGTTTTGATAGTCATACCTCTTCTTCTGGGACAAGCTCAACAAGTCCAATTACTATCTTGAGCTATCCATCGAGAACGCAGACCTTCCGGTGGACGACCGACTTGTCAATTTCCTTGCAGACGACCTCATCAGCGATGGAGGTCAATGGGACATGGTCGTGAACATCCTCGAGGTTAGTACAATCCCGCTCCTCGACACATTTGTTTCACCTCCTTGCACCCTAGACTTATGGTCTCGTTCCCCAACCCATATACCCCGAGTCGTTGCATTCTGGTGCTACCAGTCCCATCAATTCCCTCTTACAGACCAAGCTCCGCGAGCATGCCCTCACCCTTCGTGGTCTCTCCGTCTCCCTTCGCGCCGATGCGACCCTGTCATCCGAACAAGTGCAGTCGACCCTTCGCGCGAAGAAAGAGCAGCTCATGCAAGAGATTTACACCATCATGTCCGCAACACTTGGTGTCCCCCCGAAACCCGATGTTCCGTTCACCTGGGAATATTATAACGAGGATGGGAAATATTGCAAGTGGGAAGGCACAGCTGTTGAATTCTATCGGGCGTTTACCACCAAATACTCCGTTGGTCGATTTTCTTTGTCTTTACGAGATGTGGCGCTTACCACGTTCATTAGCCTGCGGAATGCTTCTCGCTCATCAACGATCCCAGAAATGCCTACAATAAGCTTTATACTGTCGACAAGCTTGGTAACGTCTGGGGCGGCCGTTCTGTTCTTTGTGAGTGACGCTCCCTCGAGTATACGTGCGAATTGATTTGTTTTCCAGACGTCAACACGACGAGTGATGAACTCAAAGCCGCCGTCGTCCGGACAATCAAGGCTGGCCAAGCAGTCTTCTTCGGGTGTGATGTTGGTCAGTTCACGTCCTCGGTGAAAGACGTCGGCATCATGGACACTGCATATCATCAGTATGAGGCCAGTCAATGACGCTTCCCGGTAGTGCTTGATGCTGATTCTCGTGGGGTAACTTTAGCAAGCATTCAATGTTTCCCTGTCGTTGACCAAAGCCCAACGTCTGCAAACCAACGAATCATCCATGACACATGCAATGGTGATCTCCGGCGTGCATATCGACGAGAAGACTGGGCGCCCAGTTCGTTTCAAGGTTGAAAATTCATGGGGCGCTGACAGCTGCTACAAAGGTTTCATGGTCATGAGCGACAAGTGGTTTGATGAGTACGTGTTATTCGTGTCGCTTTGTCGAGTTTTTGTTGACGCGACTGCCCGCTCAGGTTCGTGTACCAGGTCGTAGTTCACAAGTCGTTTGCACCGAAAGACCTTGTCAAGGTGTATGAATCGGGCGACCCGGTCGTCCTGCCAGCCTGGGATCCCATGGTACGCTGGTATCACGTGTTTGCCTCGCGCTTCCCGCTAATGGTTGTTTGTTGTGCAGGGAGCGCTGGCGTGAGCATCCTCTCATGAGCCGATCGCTGCACAATATAGTCTATGACGACTTACTGGGCATATGTGACGTATGTATATACTACGAGTGTCGTTTCCCCTTGGTGTACCGCACGTACTATTTGGAATCATACCCATGGAAAGTTGACTCAGCAGACTGACTGCGTAAAGATTAATGGGGTCAATGGTCGGAACCTCGGACGTCTCGGTCCGGACAACCAAGCCTTCGTTTCAGCCACATCATCCCTTGATACGTGTGGGCCGGGATCCCACCAACACGTCAGGGAATATGCAACCGCTCAGTAATTATTGGATGGCGAACCAGACCAAGTCCCACTAAAGTTGAGTGCCGTCATTCCGTAATTACTGTAACCCTGACGTTTTCAGTCAGCACGACTACGCAACAAACATCTTTCCAAGTCCAAGGTCTATACCGAGAAATCTAAACGAAATCTACTCGCAGGTGCATCTGACTTCCTAAGGTCTTTGTCCTCCAAAAGCCGTCTACCCCGCCGTACATCAAATACACCGAGCTCCGTCCAGTGCTCCTCATCATACTCCTCCGATCGGATGATGGAACACCCGAAGTCGATCACGAAAACCTTCTCAGGCCGTTCAGGAGGTGTGAAGTGAATGTTGGTGAACGTGATGTCGTTATGGATAACCCCGTGCGAAGGGAAGCTTTCGATGGTCGAGACCAGCTGCTTGCATAGAGCGGGAGTAATCGCAGTAAGAGAGACATCGTGAAGGCTAACGGAGGGTATATATTCGAGAACAAGAGCAGGCGGTTGAATGGCGCGTTTGTCTGGTGGTAAGAACTCGCCAGCCATTATGAGTCGTGGGATGGCAGATCCTTGAAGGTCCTTCAAACGCTCGTACGCTGAGAGCTCCACGGCATAAGAATTCATTAAAAGACGGTAATATCTCTCCTCCCAGAGGATTGCTAGGTCCTCTCCGCTCAGATCTTCGGGGCCGATAAAGTAGATCTTGTTGATCAGCTGTTCATCGGACAGTTCCGAGTTCTGGGGGCGAGCCATTACAGCTGCCTGTTCATTGGCAAAATTCCATGGGTGCGATGGGGGTGAAAGAGATTCCTTGGTGATCCTGTCGTCTAGATAGCGAGGATCGTATATTTTGATCACCACCAGCTCGGGACCACCTGCGTCGCGTTTGGCGAGTACGACGATACTTTTTGTAACTGGCGTGGAAAGATTACAGATGGTGAAGGTGACTTGAGGGCGATCGAGGGGTTTGAACGAGATCTTCTGACCCAGAGTGAATAGTTTGAGAGCATCGTCCGTCGTACTAGGAAGCCTGGGGTAAACGGCTGGACTAAGCGAGAGTAGCGTTGTTCCGTCTTACCTTGATGTTGGCATGTTGTCCCACTAGCAGAATAGATAATCGACCGGTTAGGTAGAAGAACGGGGCAATTGGACCTATGATATGATATGGTCCCGTTGTGACAGATTGGTTACTTATATAAGCGCGTAGCGCAAGATAAGATGGTGTGAGCGATGTCGGACGAGCGCCCTGAGACAAGATACGGTTGTGGGGCGAAACCAAGAAATTGATTAGGGTCCTTGCTACTGCCAGACCTATATACTAGTTTACTATATTGATTGAATAATCTATTCAGTCTAGTGCGACTGATAATTCTATAATATCCGTTTAATGGCTTGTACATTTGCTTAATCAACCAACAAACCCTATGATGCATTCATCGTGACGTCACATGAGATACCTGCTTGCCTTTTTTGGTAGCATAAGAAATCCAAAACGGCCGCATGCGCACGCCTAACCAATCAACCAAACGAGATGGTCCACTGGCTAGTGTAGAGTCCTCGTTACTTGTCAGCTTTGCAGATCACGATGTAGTCGAGTGCACACTACACTCTTGGTTTCTCGGCTCGCCACAACCCCCTTTGGCATGGGGCCTCTTTTTTTGGCGCTCTTTCTGAGACTTTCCCCCTTGCAACACCATTACACTTACTTTGCTCGAACAACAATGTCTTTTCGTATAGTTTGCCCATCCTCTCTGGTGGTCTCCGTGTTCATGCTCATTTTATTTTATTTTACATCATCTTGACAGGCGGCGATTAAACTGGTGTGTCGTGTCAGATCCCTTTGACGAGCGCGCATCAGTGCAGCATTCCGTTTTGCAACGGGAATTTGCCTCCAATTGGAGAGTATGGACCCGAGGAGCATTTTCCCTCGCCCTTCTTACTTCCTGCAGCTCGTTATCGGAGTTGGTTGAACAATATCTCTTTTTACCTTGTAGTGCGTTGAACACATTGACCACCGGACAGGTGTGTATGTCACTCGAAGGGCTCCTACTGATGTCACCAAGAGCTTAGGCGCCATGGATGCCAACCTATTCGTGTTAACAAAGTGAATGTCTTCCGTGCACTAAAGACATTTTGTCAGCACACTCCATTTGTGTGTTCCACCTTTGATCGTTGGTCCGAACGGTGATGTCGTGATCGCAGTGCACAAGCTCGTTCGCGCAGCGCTGAGCGGAAGAGGAGATACGTTTTCGAAGATTGCCAATCTTCGTCTCACGTTGAAACGAAGCGTGATTCTAATTTACAAATCCCCTCGTCGTCCACTCCCTATAGATGGGTTCGGGAACTGAACTGTTACGCAAAACACGAGATTTCCTGACGGGTAATCCAGGACTTATTCCAAGTCGGCACGCCAATAAACTTGGAATTCAAGCAAGTTATAAATAACTAGACTACACTCGCATCCCATCTGTTACGTTCACTGTTGAGAGGTAAGTTTCTGCTGTCCGAGTCACTGTACTACGTATCTAACACGCGCTCCGCTATAGCCCACGCTGTTCCAGTTCTACTTCATCTAGTGGTCCTATATGCTGCGCTTGAGTGTCAGTCACCGTCCTATTAGTATTCAAGTTGGCCATTTTCCTAATATTGCTGTGACCTTGCCAGAACGACACCAAGCGACAATGTCATCGCAACACGAACTCTCCACTTTGATTGGGACGTTAATTGGACCGCAGTCCACGATGGCCTTCCATCGGCGATGGGAGGATTGAAAGTTTGCTCCCGCAAAGACTCGAACCCCGAATCACGTGAGCCATACCACATTGGTCTCGCGCCAGTAGGGAAGCCCCAGACCCCTTTTGTGCAAGCTTCCTTTGCCTTCGAGCCGGGCAGTGGAGATCGCTTGACAGGATGCCGGTGAACTCCTTTGTTGTATAACAGCTGGGCATAGTTCACGTAGTTCTCGAGAAGGATAACAGTGGCTGTTTTGTGTACCAGGGAAGTGTGCCTTTCCACAATGACGTAGAGTGTATGCCGGGGCACCCCGAAGGAAAAAAGAGCTCAACGATTCCATAGATCTCAGCCCGTCCGAGGGGGTGAAGACCTTTCGACGTGTCTGGCCCTTGCCCAAGTACTTAGTTTGCCCTTAGCATCGCTATTGGAGGACGAGGACATTAGGAAGTCACTGGCAGACGATGCACGTGCGAGTAGATTTCGTTTAGACTTCTCGGTAGACCTTGGACTTGGAGGGACATCCGTTGCGTAGTTGCGAAAACACCATGGTTAATCACGGAACAACGGTACTCTACTCCAGTGGGACTTGGTCTGGTTTGGGGGGTGACACCAGTCACACCACTGGCAAATCGACCTTTTCTAACACGAACTACCTGAAGCAGTGTATGCCCTACCCTACCCTGGTCATAATCCGGCCCCAGGGTAACACTCGAGATCTGCATGCGAAATACTTACTCTTGCCGCCCCTCGGAGGGCCGACGGGCTGAAATCTATGAGCATACCCCTTTTTTGCCATCGGGTTTAATCTGTGTTGGGGTTTAACGAGATGACTACGATGCCGGATTGACGATCGAGTGCTGTCAATATGCATTGAATCGAATCCCAGCCTTTGTCGTGGCCGGGACAAAAGAAGTGTTTGTTTCTACTTAGCAAGTTCAGTTTTTTGCTTTCAGTACAATGTCATTCGTTTTCAATACAAGTCCTTTGGTTTCAGTACAATCGAAGTTCAAACATATGACAGCAAATATTAGCATAACACTGCACCTCATTAGTACCCGGTTCGGTGACCAACGACTCGCAATCAATTTACGCGCACTCTTCGAGAACGCTGACGCTATGATGGCCATTCCAACCTCGCAATGCCAGGCAGAAATGGCGGATACCGACTCCACTGAGTGGACCGGTGATCACTACAGATGTCGGAACTTGTCAAATTTTAGCTCCATGTTCCCAAGGAACGATAGCTCAAGATGTAAACATACTGATATATACGGGCTCATAGCCAGAATACGATCCTCCGGGTTGGCACAGCTTAGATGCATTGCGATACAGCATTGCATGGGTAACTGCGTTCGCGTCGGTATTGCAGGTTTGGAGCTTGGCAGTATAGGCAGAGGACCATCGGCCCTTTGAAGTCGTCAGGTAGGTCTACGGCAAGTCGTCAGTAGAAGACGATTGGGTGCTCCTGGGACTGGCATACTCAAGGCTATGCTGCGTAAGGTGTAAGTTCAGGCGGTGATGGGATCACCGGAGCTGCAGGAGTCTCATCCCCTGCAACACAGTCGATAGTAAAGCAGAAGGCGTTCACTTTTATTTGTGTGGTCGATCGAAGGTGTAGAACCATACTCGCCGAATGGCTGGGGCGACTCAGACGCATCAGTCAATAAGATAATGTGGGGTAAGAATAAGGAACTTACCGGTTCAGGATGAATGACAATTGGGTACTGTCACTCCCGCGCAATAGTAGAAGCCCGGTGCCGTGATCGGACATTCCTGTTAGACAGTGCAGCTCCCATCAATGCTGTCCGTGGACCGGTTGGGATTGGAGCAACTCTTGATGGGAATGTCCCGAATGGGGACAATGTCACTCCTCGAGCTGCTGCTGCACTACTCATTCTCTGGTCATTCACCGATCCAGTTGGCGGTGGTCCCGGGCGAGTCCACACATGCACTGTCGTGGACGACAACGAACTACCAAGAGGGGTAGGAAGAGAACTGGCCGTTCCAAGAGATGACGCCGAAGGCTGCAAGTAACCCTGCAGACGTGTCATGCCCATGGTCCCCGACTCGGAGTTTGGTGCAGAGGAAGCGGTTGCAGGCGTCGCAGATCCGCAGCCTGGGGTTTGTACGACTGGCGGGGATGCGCCCTCGAGTAGCGAGCGCGTGGAATAAGGATCTTGGGACCTTGAGCACCTCGAATGAGCTGTCGGCTCAGTTTCCGTCTGATCAAGAGTCAGGCGAAGAACTTGGCAAGAAGTCGTTTACTACATACGGTCACAAACATGCTGTCACTCTCACATCGACGTGCAGGCAAGCCCAGTCGAGGGCCATGGTCACTCCGGTTGTGCCTACACACACATCCGACGCGCTATGCAATATATTGTGAGCAGACAGCAAGCGACATTTGCGAGATCACCTACATCTTGCATCACTAGGTAAGCTCTACGACGGCATGTCGACAACGGGTTCCAGGCTGTGCCGTCATGATCCAAGTGAGCAACTACTAGTTGGATGTTGGTGGTTAGAAGAAAAGAAAATGGGCCCCAATTGTTCGATTATCGCACCTAATGGGCCCGTGCGCACCCATAGATGTCGGATCAAAGCCCAACTGTGACTTCTTTGGAGGCCAAAAGAGCTGTTGAGCATATGCCAAGGTACCTCAATCTAAAATACATATCCCGTAGTACGCACAACTTGAGGGTACATCTGCGCAATTCAGCTGGAAGGAATTGAGTGTCAGTGGGGACCACAGCAGCGGATGGGTCAACAGGGTAGTCGCCGGAATGTCGAGTAATGTCGACCTGGAAACCTAGACTAAGACCAAAGACAGTTGCGTGGAGGTGTGAAATGATAAGATTAGGGATACGGGATAACGATCACCAGAAAGGTGGACGCGAGCATGCCACACCCAATCAAAGCCAAACAGGTTTTGTCCGCTCCCGCCCGTGTACACGTATTGGTACCGAGTTTGATACGATCATGTAGTACGTATCGACCATTATCGATGTGCACACATGCTCGGCATACACGAGGCGTTGACCTTTTTACTAGCACCAATGCCACCAGGCCGCAACTTGAAGGCTTGCGTCCAATGTCCAATTTGCTCCCGGAAAAAGAAAAAAGTACCGCATAATGTGTCCGTCTTTACTGAATGTTTACAGGATCTTGACGTCTCTGAGAGTGCCCTACCAATGAATACATGCCCAGTGGTCCGAAGCGACAGGAACTCGGTGGAGGTAAGACCACAGGCACTTGCCATCATTACGCCGGGCCCGCTCCGATCACAGGGTCGTGGCGCGTGATCGACCAGGAGGCCTGCTCTTGCTTGCCCTCGTTCCATCGGTACCACTACGATGGGCATGATACGACAAATCCATCACGATCGGCGTCATGGCGTGTGCTGCTTTTGCCATTTTTTCCCTTTAATTCTCTCCGTTGTCCGTTGTCTGACATTCTGTAAGTATCTAGATGGACTGTGGAGATGAACGTAGTCTGATGAGTCACTCTATTGGTCCGGGGGAGACACGACACGTACATGTGAAGCTTCTCATCAAACTAACCCCCCGATGGGTGGGTCTGGATATCTTGCGCAAATCCAAGTCAGGAGGAACGTCACGTTCAGAATTACGATGATGGAATCCACGCTAGGACAGATTCAAACTCCAGCCGGCGCAAGGCGCACGCACACCAACATCAAAGAGGTCGGCCGAACGTTGCGTTTCAAATTCGTATCAGGACCGTCGTCCAACCGACAGAAACGGTGGGCCGCACTCGCCGGCGGATGTCACTATCAGGCTATTTCTTCCCGTGTATACACATCAGATGCGGAAAGGGGCAGAGGTCCATCGTGCGTGCACGGTGACACGAGGACTGGGTTCGAATTGGAAGCTTTGCATGTTTCCTCGTGATCGGCTCACCAGAACAGACGTGCAACTAGACTTTCGAATGGGGAGGGGTGGTTTCTGATTTTAGGGTTCGCTGACCTCGTTATTGAGCAGACGGGGAGGCGTGAATGATCAGCGGAGCAGGATTTGCGTGAGATAGGGAACTACTGTTTCGTCAAGGTGCTTCGAACAATCCAGTAATACGGATGGATGGTGAGAACGAGGCCCATTTGTGATGCAACGAGGCATTTCCAAGTCCGTCATCAAGGTAACTCGAGGCTCATCTTGACAGTCGGGACCCGGAGACATGGGATGGACGGTACCTTTTTCATGTGTTCTGGCGCATCAATCTCTTTCGCAGCTAGGGTCGCAACTCCTTCTGCATGTGGGGAATGGGGATGGTGTTCTTGGCGTAATTAACCAAAATCACCTAAACAGGTTTATCGATGAGCAAGAAGTCCCCATATAGTAAGCTCAGTACAACATGGTCGAAGCGCCGGAGACGATTGTGGGTTGAGCTCTGTAATGATGTAGCCGAGAAAGCCAACCCACCGGCCAGGATTCATCACAGTACTGATATCAGGGAAGGCATCGTGACGTACCTTGGCAGTAATACCAATCGGGATCCACTTGTCTGCAAGCAGGGGTCCAGACCCCGAAATTTCTACGTGGTTCTTTGATCAAGGTATCCGTGGATACAGGGGTACTGGTACAAAATCATCCGGAGGAGGCACGGGGTCTGGGGGCATAATTGTAGGTGGAGGGTGACGAGGAGGTTTGAAGATAAGGATGACTATTAACCCGAAAATAATGAGGAGGAGGAGAAAAATAATCTTGCGACGACCAGTGTTTTTCTGATACCTATCCGACCGATTCAGTTCATCTGAGTAAGACGCGGGGGTGGCGAATGTGACAAACCGAGTTGCAACATCTAGCTCCTTGACTGCATCGGCAATATTCACCGAAGTTTGCTCAATATTATATTCAATGCTGTCTAGAAGAGTCCCCTGATCGATCACGAGAATGGACAAGTCTTTAAAAAGCTCGGCCAAGGAAGCGATGGAGTTGGCAATCTCCGTCAGTTCACGGTCACGGTGCTGTATGTCATGTATCTGATCCGTCTCCTGGATTTGTGCTTGCTGGAACATGAGGTGGTTCAATATGCATCAGGTGACAAAACACAGCGCGCTTACTGCTGCCTGAACATCCTCGTCAACTGCTGTCAGGCCTTCGGAACCCTTGGATGTGATAGTACCCGAGGCAATAAGAAGGTCTTGGTTTTTGATGGCATGGCCTTGAAGGCCTGATGGGGCGTGGATATGAGAGAAGACATCGACATCCAATATAAATGGTTCTAGAACACGTACGTTCCATGTACACGCGCTGCTTCTTCCGGAAGGTTGAGCTGAGTTCCTGTACCCTGGCCGCGAGCCCCCTCTGTACATTTTTAGCTGCAAGCGCCTCGTGTTGATTCCTATTTGAAGGCGGGAACGTATGGTCCTGGTCTGAGCCGATGCGCTGTATCAGAGTGTGAGACCGCCGAAAGTCCTAATGCGCGAAAGGAGTAAAAAGAAGCAACGTGTCAAAAATTGAACGTAAAAGTGACGGGTCATGGACACGTACTTTTGTTATATCGGTAGTCGCAGCCTCGATTTCCTTTTCTTCAGCTGTCCGGTCCGCAAATCCGGGGAGAACATGCTTTGCGTGAAGCTTTTCGAGGGCGCCGACTTGATCACGGTGGTTGGTGTACGGGATGACGGATATTGCATGAGCAACGCACTTTTAGTCTGGGCGTTAGCGAGTATTTCCTCGACCTGGTCCGAGAGATCAACCCTACATTCGCGTGGCACGTGAGACATGGAAACTCCCAAATGGACAACAAGAATACCATTTCGGTGGCAACTGAGCGTCTAGTGCGACGTGTCTCGCACCGGGTGCTATGAGGTGCTCATGTTCGTCGCTGACTTGGTAGGGGTCGTCGTAGGACGACAGCGGACGTGAGAAACGAGACGACCGTGTTCTCGAGTCGCGATACGAGATGAACAAGAGGGTCCTCGAGCGCGTTGTGGGTGACGAAGACGACGCCGTGGTCGACATTCAGCGAGGATGTGACGACGGACAGCGCTTGGCGTATGTGTCATCGGCGTAGTCCTACAAACACACGTCAACACCGGTCGGCCGAGCCCACAGACCGGGCTATGAGGGACCCCTTTGGACAAAATTATAAAATCATTAGGGTACCCGGAAATGTTATGTTTCAGGTTCAAAATCTGTCACATCACCTTACAGAATGTCACGCAGCCCCAGAAACTCTGGTTGATCCCGGAAATGTCACACCGATCCCTGAAATGTCACGCTGATCCCTGAAATGTCACACTGATCCCCTGAAATGTCACATTGTTCTTTCGAAATGTTATCTATTTATTTAATTTTGCGTTCTGACCATCATCATGATCATGCTTTTCGGCTAGGGTGTCGGGTACCGGACAGGTCCTGTCAGCCACACGGAATGCGGCGGTACCAGGACTTGGCACCGCAATCAGTGGCGAGTTCAGCGTTCAAGGTATGTCTCGACGCTGACACATCTGTCCTCGGTATTGGTCTGCAGACGGAAAATGGTTGTGAGTGATCCGAAGTGGTCATCCGACGCTTCGCACTTACTTTACACTTGGACTCAGGTTAAGCATTGCAGCCACAATCCTGCAAGGTCGCTGTTGGCAGGTTCGCTTCGTCATGCAACATCTCATGCCTTGGTGGGTCTCTGCTCACACTAAGAGTGTGTCAGAGACCTGTGGCAAGCAGTACAACACCCTCCTGTTTTTCGTCGTATGTGTCTACCATAATGGACGACCCCAGTGGAGGTGCTCAGGCTGGTCAACATTGTGGGCGAACCAGCACTCATGTCATTGCCTAGGAATGGGTTGCTGCCGTGCGACCCATGTTATCTCTGCCGCCATCCTACTTTGAGACACTGGTCGAAACAAGAAACACAAAACTCTGTAGATGTTCATTCCTCAGTCCATCCGCGATTCTGTTAGATCCCATCAACCTCACCCAACGGGAGCCAGCGATTTGAATGTCATATACCACTTGTACGCATACTAGTAGGATAGCAAAAGCATTAAAAACAATGACATGTACTGTACGAATACGACAAGTCATCCATTAAAAGAGTCAGTCCCAGCATCAAACAATGCAATATGGAGTATACGATCAAACTCGGTAAAGATGGATGCATTGTCTGGGGTGGGCTGCTGGAAGAAGGCCTTGAAGGCAGCGTTTACGAAGAGGTCCATTTGATAGGTACATGCATGGGTCATGGGAATTAGCAGGTCGGTTTCAATCTAGGCCACGATGAATGTTTGACCATATAATCCATTGAATCACTTACATTATATGTCATATTAAATGTTGCACTGGAATTAATGCTTTCATTGATGGTAATCTGACATTAATGTCAATAACGGCTGACTTGGAATCAAACTTGAAAGTGACATACGGAAAAGGTCCTGTGATTTGCTGGAAGAAGACTAATGCCACTGAGAACTTGAAGGAAACGTATTGCACGATAACATGGGTGTTGGCTTTCGAGGTATTGCTCTCTGGTGATGAGATTAGGAACAAACTGCTCAGGGTGTCCAATACCACGGAGATAGCGCCAAAAATGATTTTGGATAGACGGAAGCAGAAGATACACCTCGGACTTGAATGTGTCACTTCCAGCAATCTCGAAGTCCACTAGAGGAACCAACTGGTCAGGGGAGCATAAGCGCTGCTCTGAATAAGCATGGTAGAGAAGAACTTTGGAAGAGCTCCTCATGAGCTACCGTGATAGTTAGTACCAACCACGCTGCATGCAATTTTACATACTGTTAGGAAGGACGAGATAGTAAGTGAACATGGTCGGTTGAGACCTTCTTTGAATGCCGCATGATAGGAGGATCCCTCGAGCTCAGACGGCTTTGCGCCACCAAGAAGAACAGATGCCAGCAGCGTCTGTATCATTCTCGGCCATTGAGTTTGGCGGGTACGTGATAGTTGTGCAAGCTATATTGAAGATGTTAGTTGAAGATAGTTGAAGATAAAATTGAAACGTACGATGTATTTGTCAACATGATGTAACATCCCTTCCAACAATCTGCGGTCTGCATCATTAAGATGAGAAAAGTCTTGGGCAAGAATGGCAGAGCGGGGAAAGAGACTGAGTCCATGAGCGGTGTCTGGGCATATGGAACGAAGCCAAGGCATGTCGTCGAGTGAGGTAATACCATCACTGAACATATACTGTAGCAAAATTGGGGAAATGGGAAGTGGAGCGGCATGCACGCGGATGAGGAACATCGAGCACAAGACTCCCAAGGCAAAGGCATGGTCGTCAAGGATCTCTTCGCCAAATTGAATGGTTTGCAGATGTGCGTAATGATCATCTGACGTCTTGGGATCACCACAAATATTCCCAGCGAGTTCGTTGATTGCATGAGCTAACACTTGACGCATGACACCGTCTCCCATGCTGTCTACAGAAGTTCCACTGTTGTAGTTACAATGTTAGTACAGATAGTATGAAAAAAGAAATCACGCACGCTTTGAATGACCAGTGCATGCACCAAACATCACTGAGTTTGATGTCTAGGGGATAAATTGAAAAAGACGCCATGGATCGAGGTGGAATAAAGGTGTCGTTTTGGTGGCGTGAATGGATCAAAAAAGCAACAAGGCCTTTGGAACAGACATCGACAGAGTTTGCCCTCACATGCCAAAATGTGTTGCGCAATTCCTCTGCGCCCGAGTTTCGCAAGACAAGTTCAACATCAAGGAGCTGATTGAAAGCAGGTGGTACCAATGGCTCGTATTCGGGCGGGGGACAAGCTGATGAAACGACATGGGTGGTGGTTGGAGATACGTTGAGTGATAGTGGTACAGAAGACGCAGACGAGATGGAAGTAGTTGGTGCTGAGAATAGAGAGACAGTGGAGATGGATGATGCAGAGGACCGGGCACTGGCAGAGACTGGCAATACAGAGGAAGGCGTGGCAGAGGTTGATGATACAGAGGAAGCGATGGTTGAGACTGATGATACAGTAGGAGTGATGGAGGCTGATGGTACGGACGACGACGACAATAGCAAGGGTGATCCTGGCAATTCCACCTGAGACGTGAAACGCAGCGGGGACGACTCGGAGGGAAGCAGTGGCTGGGGAAACTCTAGTGGAGAGAGACTAAAAGAGGGTGATGGTGGCAACAACGGATCTGACAGAGATGCTGGGGAATTTTCTTCACAAGAGTCGTCCATACCAGATAATACTGTAGAGTTTTCGGCGTGATTGGAGCGGGGGCAAGCAGGCATACAGTTGATTTGTGGGTCTTCTTTGTCATGCGATAAAAAGTACGTCATGCGTTGTGCAAAACATGCATGAGTCTCTGAGAGATTCCCCTGAATGTATCCACGCAGCTCACCACCCTTGGGACCTAGAAGGCGGTTAGACATTGGTAACAATCCGAAAAGGATGGTACTTACATATCAAGAGTACACCACCCTTGGTGGCTAGCGCAGGGTGAGGAATGCGCATGACAAGTTTTTTAAACGATGAGAACTGAAAGCGAGACCAAGAGTCACCCTCATTATCAGAGTTGATGCCACGACCATAGGCTGAACGGTTTCCAACAGAAAGAACCCGAAATGGCAGGCGTTGATACTGAACACGAAAGTCTCTGTTGGGCTCGGTAGATGGAAGGTCAAAAGTTTCATCTGGATTCAAAGGGAGCTCTACATGGCCATGAACGATCATTTGATGGATGGCATGGTAGACATCAGGTAGAACCCATGACTCGGAGTTCGTGGCCTCGATTGTAACACGGGTGCTGCAACCATATTTTGCAAGGTACTGGAATTGTCGCTGCAATTGTTCACCATGGTGGAGGCGAAAGTTATATGGCCCATCACGAATCTTCAAAGTCGTTAGAGGTGCAACAAATAACTCTTATCGAACACTTACATCAGAAGGATATAGCAATACATCGAAGGTCAATATCTGTTGAGGAGGTGGGCGATGGACTGGCCGTGCAGTATACGGATGGTGACGTGCACGATGAGTACCCCGAGTTGAGTGGACAGATGGGCGAGAAGCTGGGACTCCAGTTCCAGAGAACAGTGGGGTGTAGGGTGCAACTGATGCTTGGGAAGCGGACAACACAGCGGAATTGCTCGTACTTGCGTAGGTTGGCATCAACGGAAGATTCGGAAAGGATGAAGTAGTTTGAAACCGGGAAGAAGATTGTGGAGAGGGAGCATGGGGAATAGCCCGAGTGTGTAGAGTTGATGATACAGGTGGTGGTGCGCTAGATATATAGGTGCTATTGTATAAACTGTGTTCAGATGACAACTGGATACTCACGCAGAGTTGAGAATGGACACCGAAGTTGTTGTACCAGCTACGAATGGGACATGTTCGCTATACCTTCTCCCACACTGGCATTCCTGTGAGAAAGACGTCACCTACAAAGGGAGGGAGTGAGCAAGAGAGTTAAAAGAGGGTGAGGACATACCGGAATACCACCAATTGCACGAAACGCATGACAGGTAGTAGACGGAATTCCGCCGCGGGGAATCAAAGTACGTATTGCCACTGGGCGATGATCAGAGGCTGGATGTTCACAAAGACAATTAGACTATAGCATTGTCAGTACTTGGCAGAACTGGAAATTTCAGACATACACGGTGATCTCCCTCAATCGAGGGATAATATGATATGCACCCTGGTCCACAGATGCGACAGGTTTCCATTGGTGCCCTGTTTCAAGTGTTATCATAGTACATTGGAGTCGACTGAATGCGCTTACTGTCCACCTGGGCAACAGGGTGTGGGGGAGACTACTGCGAAAGAGGGGGAAAGACGAAAGAGAAAGATGCGCGGAATCTGAGGCGGATTGCCTTTATAAGAGCAGGAAAAAGAATCTTGCGAAGTTTGGCGCTCTATCAAAGAAGCACTGTCTTCGGGTTCTCCGATAACTCGCAGTTGACTATAGCATAGAATACAAACATAAAAGGCACATAGAACGTCTAAGTGTGATAGTGCAGGGAGGGTGTACAGTGGTGGTGGTGTCCTTTGCACAGGAACTGTGTGGGTACATCGTCAGATCATCGAGACTATCCGAAAGCTTAGCGCACATTCCATTTACTGCCTTCACCGACTTACCAGCTATTCACTCCAGTAAGGTCAACATAGAGCTCCTTCTCATCGGCTTCCAGTGTCCTGAAACCCATGCTCTCGAATTCACCCCACTTCAGCTCAGTCAGGGCCCTAAAATGATCCACGTCCTCCCTACCCAGATCAACAGACGCTGACCATACACATCGTCCGTGCTCCATGCGTTGGGGTAGAAGAGCGCGGTTTGGGTGGATAGCAAGGGCGACATCGGCCGAGGGGCGAATGGTGAGTGTGGGCTTCCTGTTCTTGTTTGTGTCCGTCGTCGGCGTGAAGGATGTGCGGAAGAGAGGCCATTCCATCATGGCATTAGCGATCATCTTAAGCAGGCAAGGGTGATATGTCAATTTGGAAAATGTAGTGTCGTCTGGGGGGCTGGCACCGGGTGGAGTGCCGATGGGTCGACCATCTGTGACGTACGCGAGCGTGCTGGGTTGATGATGGCGGTAGGTAATGGGCAGGGCTGTTTGCATTCGATGAAGGTAGTACACCATGTAAGCAGCGAAGTGGCGCATCTGCGCTCAGCGTCAGTATCTCATCACTCGTCCATCATGATATGAAAAAGCATACCCGAATCTGGGTATCTCGAGACTCTAGAAGCTCGGAGAGCCAGCTTGACACAGCTGTGACCATCGCCTTCCACACTCCATACCGCGTCCTGCCCAGCTTGACCACGACATGATTGCCATCTGCCCAACGGCCAATTCTGCCTTTACCCCTGGGACGACACGTCCTCTGGAAATAGACGCCTCGACATCCTTCTCGCCACTGCCTGGTCCGAGGGCAGTAATATCAACGCCCTGCTGACGCACGAAGTGGTGCACAGGGGTAGCAAGAGCATGGTCCGATGTTGACGAGGCAAATGATGTCGATGCAGTCATGGTATTCCTCGAATCAAGCGGGTACTTGTTTTCCGTGGGATATATGTTCACCTCTGCACCTCCCTCTCCCTCACCACTCTCCTCCACCATCACAGCCGGCTCTTGTGTCCCCTGGTAGCCAAGACAAGAACCGAACTGTCAGATCCAGTCAAGGAAGGCAATGCCCCGCTGGGGCTGGAAGCGCTGGCGGAAGACGGTGGTGTGGGCATGCGAGCGTGTGGTGTGGATGAGGGGGCAATCACGGGCCGTGGAAGCAGAGGACAGCAGGCGGGGGAGACCCGCTGCGTCTGGAGAGGGAGAGCTGAGTGGTTCTGCGGGGGGGAAGAAGCCTGAGAGAGGAAAGGCGAGGGGAAGAATGGGGAGATGTACACTGGCGAGGGGGTACACACGGGCGGGAGCGGGATCACTGACTCAGGATCGCCACTGGAAAACTCGAGCGGGAATCCAAACTCGGGGACACAGGGGGGAATGGGGTGAATGGGGCGGGTGTTCGTATGGGACACAGACGGGCCCACAGGGAAGGGTTTGTAACATGGACAGCGGCAGTGTTTGACCTCGACGGGCGGTGGCGAGGACCAGTCACCTTGTTGGGCTGCGTGGGGGAAGCGTTGCGCTTCAACTGGATACCATCCATGTCAAAATCAGCCTGCGAGAAATACTCGGGGTCACGGCCAATGGCTGGAAGGCGGGGAATGAGATCACGAGACAGGGAGTGCGGAGGAGAATTGGCTAGTACAAGCTCCGGGTTGTCGGAAACCTTTTCTAGATGATGTTGAATGGTATCAGCGATCATCGTGGAGGGGGCCGTGTTTCTGAATCCCCTATCAGCTACACACGCACATGTATACTATGGTCCCGAGACGTACGACACGTTGCTTGACGGCGTGTTCAACATGTGAGACACTAGACACTGGCATTCAGCCACCTTGAACTTCCCGCCCATTCCCGGGAACCATGCGGGAATCGCCTCCGTGGTATCATACGCAAATCACGATCGCGGACCGTGGACGGGACAAGACGACATGGGAAGCGGAGGAGAGCAGGCGGGAGAGACGCGCTGCGTCTGGAAAGGGAGAGCTGAGTGGTTCTGCGGGGAATGAGGGAACCTGAGAAGAAGGAAGGCTAGGAATGGGGAGACGTACACTGGCGAGGGGACGCGGACAGGCAGCACAGGGATCCGATCCCTGTTGGCAAACTCGAGACAGAACCCAAACTTGGTGTCGGTGGGAGTGCACACTGGGGTGCCGCGGAAAGGCGTACCGACGCAGCTCGCGATCCTGCGAGGGCGGTGATCCCAGGGACTGGAACACAGGGAGTGGTGGCGAGACCCAGGATTCATCCGAGACGCTTCTTGGTGGACCTGTTCCGTAACCGGCCCGGGAACACGATGAATATGGGTTTGGGATGGTCCTTGAAGGGATCCACAGCGGTGCGATGACGGCGAACGATGTAGCGCGGTAAAGGCAAAGGTGACGAGTTATACACGGGCGGGAGAGGGATCACAGACTCGGGACCGCCACTGGGAAACTCGAGCAGGGATACAAACTCGGGGACACAGGGAAGGAAGGGGATGAATGGGATGTAGGCGGGTGTTCGTATGGGATGCAGATGGGTTGTTGACACGGCGACGTCCCGAAAGATTGCCAGTGCGAGTGAGCAAAACCAGTCACCTTGTTAATGAATATGTATTTAGCAGCCGACCCGACCAGCGCATCATGAGTGGACGTACTACTAGTATGAGGTCTGGCCTTTTCTCACGGTACACCCCGCCCATCGTGAGCGCAAGTGGCGCTCACGTCAGGCGGGACCTCAGGCCTGAGATCCGTTTAATGGCCGTACACGGCCGTCCGAGTACAGTAAAATATTGACCATAGTTGTGTTGTCGATGACGAAGGCGGCTGAGAACTAGCAGCATTCTGGATGCTGAGGACAGCGATGGCAAGCGATAGACCAAGGAGGACGAGCCTTCGGAGCGACTCAGACTGCGGACACTAGGGAACCAAAAACGGCAATCCCGCTAGACTGGCTGGCCGTCCAAAAGAGGCAAAGCGAAATAGCCCTGTGCGCAACATGCCACACGGTCGAGGTCAGCAGAGGGCACCGAGTGGGAGAGAGACATCAATAGACCACTTGATGATTGTGCATTCGGTGATGCCTTCAGCAATGTCAGTCTCAGTTAGACTAGTGATCAGGCATGCCACGTACCACAACAGTAAATTGATGCGAGTAGCAGAGACAAACTTGAACTCGAACGAAGGCCTGAAGAAAGGCAATCATACCAAGGAATTACAGTAACATTGTCTACCACTGGAATTGAGTAAGACAAATTGCAAAGGCCTGGGACCAAAGTTGTTGTAAATTATCTATGGAGTGCCTCGGAAGTAAACCCGAATCAAGAATCTGGCGCTGTTGTTCTGTCAAAGGTGAGGGAGACACTTCTACATCCACAATGTTATGCTCATCAGGCCAATGGGCCACGAATGGGTTGTGACCAAGATGATCTAAAGCGTTGTTCTGTGAGTGATGTGCTTGAACTCTTTGATCATCATATGTATCCCAATCAATCCCATACTCCTCAATCTCATCTTCCTGTAAATGGTCTTCGTGTGGTTGGAACCCTTCCAACACATTTCCATGTGCATCAATGCCACGACCCCCGCCTTGTAAGATGCTAAAGAACCGGAGGGCATGAGGGGTGGCATTGCGCTGATCTGGGAGAGTGATGACATGCGAGTTCCAGGAGTTCGCCCATTCCAAAGCTTCATGGTTAATAATCGGAAGAAATAAATGGTGGAGAAGCCAGATATGAGCTGGGTTCTCCGGATCAAGTCCATGATGGATTTCGAGCTTCTGGAAAAAGGATTTCCACTTGGCTCCGACACCGCTTGTCCAATCTACCCACAATCGTTCAATCCTGATGTTGTGTACGCTTCTAATGACTGGGATTAGCTCAGTTCAGCAACAACAATAGCATATCACACACCGGCCCCAAATATATGAGCCACGCCCCTGTCCTCGCATATCTTCCATGTACCTCGCAACTAATACATTTTCTCCACCATGATCTCCACGCACACGCTGGGGTAAACCATGCTGCTGAATCATAGACAAAAACAAATCAAGAACAGATTGTGCGCGATTGTTGTTATTCACACGGATCCCGGTGACGAAGCGAGAGTATCCATCAATAAAAGCATGTGTAACAAGCTTATAGCGAATGAGCCCTTTGATAAGAAACATTCAGTCACAGTTGCATCAGCGTAATTGAGCTGACACACCGTGTTGTCCATCGTGATGCTGCAGTGAGTTATATCCAGCAACACGGTATACCCGGCGCTGAATACGCCGCAGACCAAATGCGGACACAGGTGGTCCGTTGACCCGAGCATAGGATTCCTGTATTCTTCGGCGGGGAACATGATGGCCAAGGTGATGAAGGTGGCCATCTATCATGCGGCGACCAAAGGATGGAAACATATTCAAGATCTTTAAAACAATCTCATCCAATTCATCTTCGGTGAGGGAGGACTGAGCTCCAGTTGAAGATGTATAGATTCGTGTTGTATGTCCGTCAGAATCAGTGAAAGTACTGTAGACAGCATCACCTGGCTCAACCAGGCCTTGCTCTAGTTCCCGCCGGCGGACTGTTCGGCTACTAACACCAAACACTCGAGATAAAGCCGTGGGCCCACCAAGCTGAGATGCAGTGGCAAGAATGCCTGGATCAACTTGAATACGTGGCCGGCCTGGACGCCCGGTGTACACCAACGAGGTGTGTGAAACAGGAGCATGATCGGGTTCATCTACTGACACATGTTTGGCGTGTTCCAAATCCACTTTCATTGCGTGAATGCTGGAAAGCATGACCTGTTGGTCCTCTGGAGCTAATACATTGGTGTGCTATCACACATCAAACGGTTCGAACAATCAGCAAGTAAAGTAGAACGTACATTCTGGATGTGAATCTCGAGTTCATCGCAGATCGCAATATGTTGGTTGAGGCGTGCAGTGTCTCCAACCTGGGTGCGAACTGCAATATGAACATCATTCTTCAGGTGTTCGAAGGCCAAGGCAATGGTTTGCTGGGGTAGTGGGTTTGTCAGATGATTCATGGTTACTTACAAGATAAGTAGCACATGTCACATCCTCGATGTTGTAGCAATCCCTCCCGATAAGGCGATCGCAGGGCACGATGACTACTATGCTAGGTGTACAGTGTAACATCCAAGTTACCAGCTGACGTGTGTATAGCGTATGTAGGTCAAGAAATAGCCTGCTGCTCCTTTATCATGCTCTCTGACCACGCCAATCTAGCTGCGCGCCAGAAGCCAACCGTCTCTCCTGCCGTTCCCGCTCGAGTGCAACCCAGAAATGTTCCTCGGTCAGTTAGTGGATGGTTTTAGTGTCGCAAGGTGGTCGGGGGTCAAGCGTTCTCGCTCTTCGGGGCCGATGATTCCCTTGGCAAGCTCATCGTTGAGTTTGGGTTTGGCCTCGTCGACCATGGAGCGGAGACCGGCCTCGATGTTGACCTTGAGCGCCTGCTTCCATTCGTCTTTAGGCTCGAGATCGGGGATAGCGGAACGCTGGAATACTGGGGAGAGTTCTGCATTTTGCCATTTATCAACCCGGGCATAGATTCCGAGCGGGACGAGGTCAAGTGGTAGTAGGGGGTAGGTGCGAGATGAATTGGAGTGTGGCTGCGTGAGTGCTGGTCGGAGAGGAACGAACTGAAAGTGAATCAGGGCTGTCTGGAGCGTGAGCCGGTTAGGATGGTGGAACTTCCTGAAGGAGCGAGTGTTCTAAATTTTACCGTTTAGGACACGCAAATGTCGGCGAGGGGATCGTGTACTTGAAGCACGTGTGAGGCGTGCAGGTGGCCGCGGGAGAATAGTAGCCATCCTGTGTGAATTTTGACACCAATATCAGTGAGTCGATGCGGCGTGCGGCGTACCAACGAATTCGTGGTCGAGAGCACAGACTCGGTTGGACTGCTCAGGCTGGGACGATCATGAACTGGAGGGTTCGGCAGAGCGAGCGATTGCGGAATGATGTCCTGTGCGCTCGCAGGCTGCGGGCAAGTTTGGGGTGTGGTCGATGATAATCGCTCGATTCATGCGTGGTCACCGAGCCAAGCTACCATGTCGCTCGAGCGACGTGGCGGGGGCACTGCCTGATGCGGCGGCGCTGCAGGCCGTACGGGCGGCCAAACAATAAGAACAGGATGGAAGTGAACGCGCTGCGTCTTGCTAGAAGTGGCAGAGAGTTCCCACGGGTGTGTCAGCTGACCCAAATAGGAAACCACCCGCACAGCGTCCGAACACGTTGTTCTGGCGGCGAGCAGACACAGGGCCCCGAACCGACTCATCTGGAAAGACCCACTACTAAGAAGTTTATAGCGGTGTGACATTTTAGGGACTATGTGACATTTTGAGCGGTGTGACATTTCAGATCATGTAGTGACATTTCCTAGAACTGTGAGTGTGACAATTTAGGGACTATGTGACATTTTGAGTGGAGTGACATTTTAGATCTCGTGACATTCCAGAGGAGTTGTGACATTTCTTCTTCGGTGTGACATTCTAGAACTGTGACTACATTCTATGTATATTGTCCAGTGGTGCCCGTCATACCGGGCAGCATGTGCAGCTCATTCAAGTGGATCATATTGTTGCGCGAGTTGCTTGTCCGGCTGTGGTTGTGACACGCGCCTGTGCGAGATCCGGGTGTGGTGGTGAATTCGTTTGAACGTGGGACAGTTGGACAATTGAAAAGGCGTTGCATCAGGTCCATCATCTTCCACCATCATCTTTCTTTCTTTATTTTTTATCGTCCGTCAAATCTCGGAACTCTATACGCACGTTACATCTCAATCTGGTTTGCCTCCTGCGATTCTTATCGCATCTCTCCGATCGTTCTCTTATGGTCTTGTGACTACGCCGACCTTCCGTCCACACATCCACATTCCTTAACCCTACCTGTCGCTATATACGGACGATCATCCCGGCGAGATATAAAGTCAAACCGTCACCCCGCTGTCATCCCCATACCCGCTCCCCACATCGCTTCTTTTGTTGATTCATACCTATACAGGTATGCTGTGCCAGCCGTTGCCGCCGCTGTGAAACTGAGGCTTTGTCAGGATCATTCTTCCTCCGTATTTTCCCAATCAACGCATCCGCCATGTGCAATCTCGAAACGTGGGTATTCTCATTGGTCATACCTTTCTTTGGATGTCTAACCCCACCTTCTCTGCCAGCGAAGGAACCAAGTACGGTTGCGGAGTAAGTGTCTCACGCTCCTTTATTTCCTTAAAATGTAGCCTACCCGTCGTGCCTCCTGTAGCACTACAAAGTGGTGAGTACTGCGCGTCTTGGAAAAAAAACGCAAACGTGTTCTGACCGTCGTCAAGACCCGCAAGGTCAGAAAAATTGATTGCGCAAGCCCGTACTGTGTTCACTCCGTTCGTCATTCCCGAAACTGTCCCGACTGTCACTGCGAGAGGGTTCGTCGTCCCGGTGTCATGCCAGCGAGTTGCGCTCATTGTTTTCCAGTACCTTGGCCCCGACTCAAAGGAAACCATCACATTCACGACCCCCGAGTACTGTGCGTCGTGCCAGTACTGGTTCAAAGGCGGTGCTCAACATCGCCGATGACCCATCGATATACACGCCCTAATCTGCATCGGCATTTAATGACACGGTATCTTAGAGCTACTATTGTTGCTACGCATCCATCGCTTTGTTGTACTATGACACTTGTATAAACACGATGACGTCGTCACCACTTCACTGCCAGGCCGATGACCTCACTCTCGACGGCCCGATAGTCTGTCCGGAACAGCTCCCGTCGCCGTTCCTCAGCGCCAGTGTCCATGTCGGCATCCCACCGTGTCCGGCCCGCATCCTCCGGTACACACATGTCCACTTGAACCCCCAGCGCAACGCGGTCCGCGTAATCTGAGTCTATCCTCGGAGATGGCGGTGGCGTTGGCAAGCTGTGCCAGTATGCCCTCTCAACCTCTTTTGTCCACTCGCGGTTCCCCCATTTTGCCCCCTGAGATGCAGCCACACCACTCGTCTCATCTCCACCCGATGACATCGAAACTCCGTTCTCCTCCCAGTTCCTCGCATACCCTTCCTCATCCACCGTCCGTTCGGATGCCTTGCCAATCGGGCGCAGCTGTCCACCCCCGTTCACGCACCCCCCTGGGCACGCCATCACTTCCACATAATCATACCGCTTCTCTTCTCCGTCAACCCCGTTCTTCTTCGCCCTCACTCTTACCCCAACCATGCGTCCAGCAGCACCCCTTCCAACCTGGACCCCTGCCTCTTTTCCGACCTTCCTCACCAAGTTCTGCAGATTCCGGAACCCGTAGCACTTTGCCCCCCTGAACACAACTTCTCCATTGCTCTGCTTGTGTAGCGTGTACTCTTCATAGTCGGATGTGCGCACTGTTTTGACGTTGAGGTCCAGTGGCTCTGGAGAAGCGTGCCTGACGGCGGACATGAGTGAATGGAGGTAGGAGCCCGAACTCGTACCCGGGTGAAGCAGCAGCTCGGGGATGTCTTCCAGATTTTCTTCGTCGTCTTCTCCTGTGACCGGGACAGACAGATCCCAGCCCTTCTCACGCATAAGCAGCTCAAGTTCCCCGGTCGTGATGACACAGTCGACCTCTCGCGTCGAATAGGCGTCGTTGTAAAAGTCCTGGCGTGATGCTTCGAGTTTTTTGTCATAGCACGGCATCACAGTGACGTGGTATATCTGATCGGGTCTGTACGGGCGGTAAAACATCAGTCAACCACTACCCTTGATGGGTGCCAGGACGCACTGTTTTCTCCAAGCGCTCGCCAACCACGACTTGACCAATGTCCCCATGACTTGCTGGGGACTCTTTGTCCGAGAGATGAAGGGTAGCATTTCGGAATGTGTCTTTTCGGCATAGCATATCCACCCAGGACATGCGCTTGCCAACATCGGCAGCTTACCACCCTGTTTGCGTTCCCAAAACTCCCGCGCGTGCTCCAGCAGGGAGATATGTCGCGCAAAGGTCGTGTCATAGACATGTTCAAAGCCCAACACCTGCGTGCAAAACGCCGCCACTCGCCGCATGACCTGCCTCAGTCCGACAGGTCCAGCTGAGCTTGACGATAGCGTCGCCGAGAGCGACGCCAGACATTGGGGCGCAATCGACAACACCGGAACCTTGTGTGCCGGTGAACTCGCGGGTGGGTTTCCCTCGAGGAAATTGAGCACCTCCGTGTGTGACTGTAGAGTGATCAAGACCGATTCGGCCGACGTGATGCATCCACTTTGGAACGTGTGAGGTGGGGCACGGGACGGATGGAATGTGGATGACGTGCCTGCACGCAAGGCAATCGTTGAGACTGATCTGTGCTTGTTGCAATTTGCGTTCCGATGGTTTGGGCGCCGTTGCGTCCTGCACGGAGGGGGTGGACGACACCTCGTAGTAAGATCCGGACGAGTCGATTCGGATTTCCGTCTGGAAGGGCGTTTCCTAGGAACGGGGAACTGAAAAAGCGGGGAAGAAGACGTACAGAAGCGGAGTCGGCTTCTTTCACGTTCTCTGGGGCGTTGAGTTGCTCGACTGGCTTGATGCATGCTTGTGAAGGGGTGATGAAGTCGTTGAGGTCCGTTAGTGTCTATTTGAATGGTGTAAGTTCGGGAGCGCACGCCGTGTTTGCGCAATCACCTACCAGAGCACCAGAAAACGCCATCGACGTCGGGAACAGGGAGCAAAAAGAGGTACTTGGACCCGGTGTTAAGGTTAACGCTTTATCTCTACTGATAGCGGTCGGCAAAGTATCGGGAACCGAATACGACCGACAAATCGGGGAGGGGCAGAGTTACTAATCTCGGAACACAATTGACATGTTATGTGGCAGTTTGGTACAATGAGCTACATATTGATGAGCTATACTACTTTGTCAATGAGCAGCACTTTTGTCCGCCTCATTCTCCTCGCTTTCCGTCTGGGATTGGTGTGGAGTGCGTACATGAAACTATAGATGAAGTGGTCAATCACGTCGTAAATTTACCGACATCGCACACATCATGTTTTGTTCGCCGTCACGCGTCGTGTTTGATCATCAAATAGGATATTGGTGCTTGTGGGTTCCGGAGTATGATCCGCCTGTAATGATGTCATAGGGCAGCTTTTGATGAAACGGTGAAGAGTCAAGGTTTCCTCCTGCCGCTGGGGCCGCTTTGACGTACTTCGTATCCAGCATGCCAAGACGCTGGTTCTGTGTAAGCATGTAAGCGTAAACTATGGGTGACTCGAGTCGACTCTCCAGCCACCCGGAGAGTCACTACCTTCGCCGGCGCCATTCTTTCTCCACATAATAAAGCATTGGCCGAGCACCGCCTTCTCAACCATCATCATCTGGGCCACCCCTGAGATCTTGAGACCCGGAAGCTTGCCCCCTTGGACACATTAGAAATTCGAATCAAAGGCGATTTCGTACGAGAGGAGCATATTGTTAAAGCTGGTGATTCGCAACACAGGTCTGTGTGATGAAGTGTTTCCTGGGGATCCGGGGATAGGATTGTTTGGGAACGGGTCGTCAACGAGTGAGATGCCGCTCGCGCTGTTTGAGATATGACCAATGTTGAGGGAAATTGGGGTGCAGTGAAGGACTGTGTCCGACACGGGGGTGCTCGTTGAAAATGGGGTGCCCGATGCCCAAGGAGTATTGTGCAGCAACGTTGGACGAGGATACGAGTCTGGTAGCCATTGCTCGCAGCGACGTCACTAGGAGTCTGATGGTATTATAAACACCATCAAGGTAACCCACAATAAATGATGAGGTCGTGACTCGTGGAGGTCGAACGCAGGTCGGACGCGTCCTAGTCACGTGGTGTCAGTTAATATGTGGAGGGCTGTACCTCTGTAAACGCGCAGTGAACGACGTGTCCCAAGCCAAGTCCATGGGCGGACGCTACTGACGATGTTTTCGCAAAACTCAAAACAAAAAGACAGAAACGCGGCTGGCAATGGAGAAGCAAGCCAACCGTTGCTCAATGGGTCACACGAGGATCTCACTGGAGGAGACCTGGAGGATCGCCCACACCTTTTGTTCACAGCCCCGGACGACGAAGATTCCGAAGGTCCTATCAGTCGTTCCGTCACACCTCGTCGCGGGGAACACACTGTCAGATTCCGAGAGGAGGTCCAAGTCATTGGCCCGCCACTGAAGTCTACCATGCAGAGTCGAGAGGCCGGTGCGTACTCATAACGGAATTCTTCGACTGGACTCAGGAACTCCAATGCAGAATATGAACTCGATTCGGATGATTTCGACGACAACACTCTTGACGAAATTGGGCGTCAGCAACAGAGAACGTCACGGACTTCGGGGCGAGGTCGACGGGGCCGACGAACCATACCCTTACTTGTGGGTCTCATGGACTCCTCGACCTCCCAGAGGACCCCCGACACTACAATTCCGATGTATGAGTCCGGAAACCAAAGCTTGTTATCCGACCTCGATCTCAGCGAGGTAGCCGCAAAACAACATGCTGGTGGTGGTATGCTAGACTCCGTCGCAAACATGGCCAATTCAATCCTCGGGGCCGGTAAGCTTTGTCTCGTGCATGCTGTTATAAACTAACAGGCACGACAGGTATCATTGGTGTGTACATTCTCAATGACGAGGCGACCGGACGCTCCACTTATTCAGAACAAAGGTCTACCATATGCCATCAGTCAAGCTGGTTTCTTCCTCGGAATACTCTTGCTAGTTGTTCTATGCGGTGTCACAGATTGGACTATCCGTCTCGTCGTGATAAATGCCAAGCTTAGTGGCAGAAATTCCTATATTGAAATCATGGACAACTGTTTTGGCCCAAGTGGTCGTGCTGCCGTATCACTCTTCCAATTTGCTTTCGCATTTGGCGGTAGGTCTGTTCCTCATGATAGTTATAACTATCTAATCAACATGGTCAAAGGCATGTGTGCGTTTGGCATCATTATCGGTGAGTCTCCCCCTTTCGTTCTTCTTTGCAACCTCCAACGACTGCCCACAGGGGATACAATACCCCATGTCATTCGTTCGATATTCCCAACACTATACAAGATACCCGTCCTATCCTTATTCACCAACCGACAATTCATCATAGCACTCTGCACTATTTGTGTATCGTATCCTCTCTCCCTCCATCGTGATATTCACAAACTCTCCCGAGCGTCTGGCCTGGCGCTCATCGGCATGGTGATAATCGTCACTTCCGTTCTGATTGAAGGCCCGCATGTGGAGCCAGAATTAAAAGGAGATCCTTCGAAACGGCTTACTTTCATTGGTCCAGGCGTGTTCCAGGCGATCGGTGTCATCAGCTTCGCATTCGTTTGTCACCACAACTCCCTCCTCATATATGGTAGCCTGCGCACCCCGACGCTTGATCGCTTTACGCGTGTTACCCACATATCGACTGCGATCTCTCTCGTCGCATGCTGTGTTCTCGCTATCTCCGCTTTTTGGGTATTTACCGATAGAACGAGAGGCAATATTTTGAACAATTTCTCCCCTGTGAGTATCTATGCGCGCTGAGAAACGTTCGGGACACTAAAGAGATGACCCAGAGCGATACTTTGATCAACGTTGCCCGATTTTGTTTCGGATTGAACATGTTTACCACACTTCCTCTGGAGTTGTTTGTCTGTAGAGAGGTAGGAAACTTCTCGACCTATTCGACTTGGTGGTCTGAGGCCGGATGCCCAGGTCATCGAACAATACTTTTTCTCCCACGAAGGCTTCAACCCTCAGCGCCATTTATTCTTCACCAGTACCATCCTCTGCGCGTCGATGCTTCGTACGTGATCTCTCGTGATACCTGCGAGAGAATCCGCGTTCACGTCTGATCTAGTTTCCCTCATCACGTGTGATCTGGGTGTGACGCTCGAGATTACAGGTGGTGTCTCAGCGACGGCCCTCGCCTTCATCTTTCCCGCAGCATGCTACCTCAAGCTCAGCGATCCTCGCGTGCCGTTGTACTCGCGGTCAAAGCTCCCCGCAGTCGTCTGTCTCGTCTTCGGTGTTTTGGTCATGGTCGTGTCACTTTTCCTCGCGTTGGGAAAGGCATGGACGCCCGAGGGCGAAGCCAGGATATGCGCGTGATATCACACGGAGTTGTACATTTATTCATCTAGAACCCTTATATGCGACGGACATGAATTCTTCTCTAGGTAGCAATGAACAAAGGAATTGATTATCGACGCAGTTGCACGACGGCACGCAACCCGGGGACTTTGTCGATGTCCTCGACTTTTGCCCCTCTGTCTTTAGACTCGGTTGCGAGTAGAGGGGACACGTTCGGGAATCCTTCCCAAAGCTTCTCGACTGCGTCCAGGGGCTCCGAAGTGCCATCGTTTGGTTCAAAAACGAGGAGCCAGATCGCGTCGTACCCGCCCGCTGTGTGAGGTCAGGAATAGGCTCAGATCGCCCCACAAGAGATAGGATCACTCACCACCAGGCACTCCACCACAAATAACCCCTTTCTGCGCAATAGATGCGCCCAAAAGCTCGGTCTGTGCATCAGGTTCAATATGCACGTCTTCACCCGCCGCTTTGCCCATTTGTCGCATGAGCACACGCGTGTTCTGTACCAGCGATGAGCGGGAGACTCAGATAGCCATCTGTGCGCTTACCTCGCTCGTCTTTCGGAGATCCAAAAATGCCTGGATGACGGATCGTTCTGATGCAGCACCGCCGAGCCACTAGGTCGCAGGTGACACCGGTTTTCGACTCAGCCCCAGGCAACGGAGTGAACAGGCCCTCCTTACCTCCGACGATGGCGCTGACGACATGCGTTTGACAGCGGACGCGTACAGATCCGAATGTCGTTCGTACAAATCGGACAAGTGTCGAAGATGCGTGGCGAGTGCTTGATTCGATGCGTCGATCGCCACCCACAGCGTGTCAGCTGGGAGATTTGGTCGTCAGTGTCGCCACGTGGAGGAGAGAGAGCGATGCACGCGTGCCTTCGTCGGCTTTCTCTCGACGCCACTTCAACACCTTGCTCACGAGAGACGGGGTGTTGCTTCCCGCAGACACATCTGCTAACACGAGCCTAACGAGCGGCGGGAGTTGAATCGGGACCGTCCGATAGTCCCAATGGTCGCCAGGACTGAGCGCTGGCGATAACGAGAGCGTCCTAGACGCAATCTGATATGACCAACGCAGTGTCACATCACGATCAGCGTTGTCATGCATGTCCACGAGCTTACATCATTTCCTTTCATCAGACCGTCCAACAAGGCGGGATTGAATCGCGTGTACAACTGACTTCCAAACACGGCCGAGGACACGTCGAAGCCGCTGCCCACCTTGCCCTGTGCGAAGCAGTGCACGAATTGAGCGGTGTTATGCGCCAGCTTACGCGCGTCGCTGTCGGGCTGGGTGAATTCTTCCTGGGTGATCACACCGAGGCTGAGAAGGAGGGCGGAGACGATAGAAGTGATCAACGCTGCCGACGATCCCATCCCAGTCTTGTTGATATTGTCCAGTTGGACGTCCTGAGGGCAGAACGGGGTGATACTGGCCAGCGACGCAACCGTCGAGGGCAAGCCTAATTCTTGAAGCTAACGGGAAAGTATCAGTAAAGAATCGCAGACGTGGATGTGTAAAGTCCCAATGACCTTGACTTGCTGGGAGTAGAAATCATTGTCACCCACCGCGGCGATGTCGAGACCATGTTGCAACGCGTCCCGCAACGATCGAGCAGAGCCCACGGACGACAAACGTTCCGAGGCTAATATCAAGGTATATTTCAATGCGTAATACACGAACTTGTTCTTGCTGTCGGCAGGGGTCATTTCGACGCCGTTACGCACGGATGCAAACGCACCTTTCTGACACTTGGCTGACGTCCACTGCTCCGTCATCGTGGATGGTCACGGAATACGTCCATTCGGCCCCGACGAACTGAGGCGATCGAACAATGATCTGGCCTGCCTGACCAGGTTGCTGGCAGTCCTGGATAACAGCGTAGAATCGAGATGAAGCTGAGATTACCAAGCCCGTAAAATTTTGGTCGAGCACGAGGTATCCCCCTGCAATTAGGACTTTCCCTGGGGCTGAAACAACCGTGGTGGGTGACATCGCACTAACATCACATCGCTTCAGATGGTGTCTTTTCTACAAAGCAGTGGCTGACTAAGCGTGATAGGGATATGAATTGGCCTGGAATACGTGTCTAATGTGTCCAAAGGAAGTGTCTAATTGCACTCTCAATACATCATGCATCATGACTGTCCCGCACGAGCAAACCAGTGCTTTTGCTGGTCACATGTCGCATTTTTACAGCCAGGGCAGCGAAGACCCATTTGTACACTCATCGGCCCACTCTTCCCGGCAGAATAGTCACGAAGATGTTGTGCTGCAATGTCAGCAAGGGCACGGACGAACACCGGTGACTCGTTCAAAGATTCTGCGCGTTGCATCTCCATCCCGAGCTGTAAAAATTGTAGCATGAAACAGGGTGTATCAGCAATATGCAGGATTTGGGAACACGAGGCGTGTTTACCTCTCTGCCCTCTCTCATGTACTCCAGGTCGATTTCGTAGAGTGTCTCGATATGGTCGCTTGTGAAAGCAATCGGGACGAGGATCACCTGCTTCTTTCCGAGACGCGCGAGTCCCTTGACAGCTTCACCAGTTTGCATACCCATCCATGCAGAAGGCCCAACTTGGGATTGCCAAACCAAACGATAAGGATTCGAGTGCCCCAATCGATCCATGACGGCATTCACAGAAGCTGACACTTCGAGAACGTACGGGTCTCCACGGTTGACCACCGACATGGGTAACGAATGTGCTGAGAATAATAGCACCACGTCGGAGCGATCGGACGGCTGGAATTTTTGTAGCGCAGCCTCGATGTTCTGCGCCACAGCCTGGATAGCGATGTGGTATGAATCGGCAAACGGCGGCGTCGGTCGTACTCACCTCGATGAAACCAGGGTGGGTACCCCAGCGGTCAATCACACTCCATTCAATGTCTCCCATCTCACCCGCTCTCCCTCGTCTGAAGAGTTCGTTCAAGCTGCTTCCTGTCGTACTACAGCTATACTGGGGGTACTGTGTGAACGCTACGGCGCGCCTCACACCGTCGGCTTTCATCCGACGGGCAGTCTCCTGCGTGAGCGGGTTCGCATAACGGAAGGCTACGTACGCCTTGTGGGGAGCGCTCTCTGGATGGAGCTCGTCGAGCAACGCACACATCCCAGCGCCCTGATACTCGGTATAGCGAAGGATGGGTGATCCTCCTCCTATGTCGGCGTATTGCTTTTCGATCTGGGGCGTCCGTCGCCTAGCGATGAGGGGTGCGAGAACGCGCTGGAATGGTAACGGTATGAGGTCTCTATCCATGAACAGGTTTTTTAGAAAGTCGTGGGTCTCCGGTACCTGCGAGAAACCAAATGGGTGAGTAGGAAGCGCGAACATAGGTGCTGCTCGCGTACTGTGGATGGTCCACCCATATTAAGCATGACGATGGCTGGCAAGACGTCAGAAACACTGCCGGACGACTAGGCAGAACGACCTGGGCACCTGTGGGACTACGACACCGAATGAGATACGTGCTGAGGCCCCCAAAGCGAATTCATCAGCCCACCTCTTGTGCTTGACTGAAGAGCCGTGTACGGCAGCCATGCGACGAACTTGAGCGGTAGCCAAAGCATTTGTTCTAGATAGATGGGAGAACATTAGAGACCCACTCAACCTCGGCACGGAGGTAAACCAGAGGCGCTGATTTGCTGGCTGGTAGATGACTAAGCGGCGATTGACATCATCGGAAATTTAGGGATACAAGTAAATGACTACCACACTTTGACCACACCTTGTACACTATGCTAACGTTAAATGAGATATAAATACACTTGGATCTATGTCACCCCAAAAATCAGTCTCATGACGTATAAGCTCTTCACCGTGCAGATCGGGAAATAACGGTCGACGGGGGGTATGGACCCAAGATACTGGACGCGGCGGGGAAGCGTGGTCGACGCTCGTCGAAGCGTGAATAAGCAGGTAGTGCCTCTTCCGGGACATTATCGTCCAAGTCAATGATTTGAGGACTGGGTTCGACTGGCAGGACTCTACTGGAACGAGTCCCTTGAGATGGCACTCCAGTTAGTGAGGGATCCTGGGCTAGGGGATCGGGGCGGTAGTGTGATAGGGGCGTTCCCTCGATGCTGGATGTCGTTGAGGATATCAACGGGGAAACCTCTGGGTCATCCCCTCGAGCAGGGTGAGCAGGGGAATCACTCCGGAAGTACGATGGGGGATCAGGAAAGGGGGGAGGGGTTCCCAGATACGAAGGTGGGTATAATACTTCCATGATGCTGCGAATCGAAGGCAACGAACGGTGAGCATCGCTCAGTGAATGGGGCCGCGGAGCGGTGCATGTGGGTTCTGCTTCGTCGTCGATTTCCTTTGACGAAATGTAAGTGGAAATACGATACTGAGCACCATTGCACACACAGAGCGCATAGCGCAGAAAGAACAAGTGCAGCCCGAGACATAGACTGTATCTGACATGGCGCTAGCCCAGTGCTGTTGGGCGACGGCATCGCCTATCGCTTCATGATTGTCAGAGGCTGGTGCGTCAGCCTGAGATGCAAATGATCAATGCGAATTTGAGCCAGGTAGGGCATTGACATACCTGAGACTCGGACGGGGACAAAAATGGCTGTTGCTCTTGTTGAGGCGAGGGGGGATATACGAGGGGATCAAGAAATCTTTTCCTGAAGTTGGACAACATGGGGGGGGCTGGGGAGACAGACGTTGGGCAGTGCATGGCTATATGACAGGGGCATAGCGATGGGAGCGTATATATACGAGGCGGTGTGAATTGGGGTCAGGAGTTGAATTGAAGGTGATCGCTCTAGCCAAGAATTGATTCCGCTCCGACAAAGTTGAGTGGGAGGAGGCAGGGGCTATTTGGCTGTGCATCCAAATTCAAATGGTCGTCCAACTATTAATCCACCACGCACGACCCGAGGCCGACGCACCCATTCAAATACATGATTGTATAGATCAAGATCGTGATCCACTTGCGACACTTGATCTAAGACTTTCCCAGGTTGCTACCCCAGAAAAACATGTTCACAGACTTTATACATGATGGGGCTTGGCGGCCGCACTGGCAGTGGCAGCGGCGCATTCGCACACCTCTCCATATGGAGAACCCCGACGTCAAAGCTTACTCTCTCAAAATTGATTGCACTCAAACATGCCTTAGAAGAGAGATCCGAGAAGGAATACCAGGCATTCATAAGGCTCCTGCTTGCTTGCACATTACTGAGTGAGGTGATTTAATTCTTGCCGAGATGAGCTGTGTCAGCTGCATATACTGTCGGGGCTAGAGGCACACATGCCACAGGTCCCGAGTCAGATTACGGCCGGGATAATGTCACGGTAGTGCTCACACAGTTTCAGGTAGTATCGACCCCTTGCTGACGATTCTACCCGATAATCAACTACGCAACGGACATCTTGCAAGTTCAAGGTCTACCGAGAAATCTAAACGAGATCTATTCGCGAGTACAGTTGACTTCCTAATGTCCTTGTCCTCCAACAGCCCTAGCCCACCGTATATCTGATGCACCGAGCACCGCCCAGTACTCCTCGTCATGGTCCTCCGTTCGGATCATTTCACGCCCGGTAAAACGCTCATACGCTGAGAGCTCCAAATCATAAGAATCCATTGAAAGATGGTAAACTCTCTCTCCCCAGAAGAGATGGTGGGTGGCTAGATCCTCTCCGCTCAGATCTTTGTCAGAGTAGGTCTTGTCCACCAGCTCTTCATCGGACAGTTCCGAGTTCTGGGGGCGGGCCATTGCAGCCGCCTATTCACTTGGATGGGTGCGAAGGTTTCCTGGCGATCCTCTTGTTAGCCTGAGATAGCGAGGGTCGTATATTTTGATCACCACCTGCTCGGGATCACCCACGTCGGGTTTGGCGAGCACGACGATACTTTGTGTAACTGACGTGGAAAGATTACAGATGGTGAGGGTGACTTGAGAGCGGTCGAGGGGTTTGAACGAAATCTTCTGCTCCAGGGAAAATAGTTTGAAAGTATCACCCGTAGAACTAGGAAGCCAGGCAAAATGGTCGGACCAGCCTTGTTCCGCCTTACCTTGATGTTGGCTCGTCACACATGCTATCCCGATAGCAGTCGACTGGTTAGGTTGAAGAGGCTCCAAAGCCGCCTAGTAGGATGCCGTCACGCCGGTCGGGCCGGAGCATGACCAGGGTAGTTTGGTCATGTTTGTGCTTATTGAGTGTATAAAGTGCTACGTGTCCTCGACGTGTCTCTCCCGCAGCTCTCCAGCAGCCACGTCCACCAGACTTTTGACCATATTTTTATTTGTATTCCCTTTCTAACGACCCGCCTACCGTTCCACCATGACACAACACTGTGCTTTCGTAGACCCTTCCTCCCTCTCCCTCCCCTCCTCTTCCCTCAAGCGTCCTGCCTCTCCCGCCTGCTCCACCGATGATTCCAGTCCTCGCCCCACCGACGAGCCCCCTCGCAAACGCCCTCGCTCCGCCGTCACCCCCGAGGAGCGCAAAGAGGCTCGTGCACACCGCAACAGATTAGCCGCCCAGAACTCCCGCGACCGTCGGAAGGCACAGTTCACTTACCTCGAACGCAGAGTTGCCGAGCTTGAAGAGGAGAATAGACGCCTCCGCGCCGGTTTTCACGTCAGCCCATCCCCGTCCATCTCCACGGCCTCCGAGCCAGATGTCTCTACCATCGAGCGTGAGCAGGAACAACTTCGTAAACGTGAAGAGGAGCAACGCGAGCGGGAGAATCAGGAATTACGCGAACGGATACGGATGCTCGAAAAAGGCTACGAGGCCGTCGTACGAGCGTTGGCAGCCCAGGGTAATCCTTCTGTTACTTCAAGCATACCTACACCCCCAGCAACAAGCCCAGCTCCAATTGTCCCGTCGCATTCCCAATCGTCTTCACAACCAGCGTCAAATCCAGAGTCTTCCAATACCCCATCCCCTTCATCACCAGATGGGGTTTCCTCATTGTCGGCACCCTCCTTGCCCCTCTCACCAACCTCTTCGAACTCGACCCTTGTCGACAGTCCCCTCCTTTTTGCGAGCGGCGATTCATTCGATTTCCCCCCGAGCCCTACTCTCCCAGCGAATGATACATCACTCGCCCTGCCATCAGAGTCGCTCGACCCCTCCCTAGCCACTAGCGCCCCTACTCGCCACCTAGCACGGGTGGCGAACACTGTCGGCCGTTCAGCAGTGTCCTTGCAGCGGGTGGGCGGTGCACAAGTGGTGATGAGACCGGCGAGCACACCAAGGTATTGGGCAGTGATGCGACCGAGGTTTGTACTGTGCCTGGGCCTTTTCAGTCTTGCTGACACCGCGCCTCTAGCTCGAAGACGAGGCAGCAACAGATGCTGCCATCACGCGTCTGTTCGCAGAGATCCTCGCGTCGCCGCCGCTTGGCTCTAGCACTCTTCCAAGCTTTAGCACTTCGTCAGAAGATGCATTCAGCAAGGAAGTGCTGACCAAGGCAGAGACTAATCCCTCTGACGATGGGCTTGGCATGAGTTGTATTGACACTGTCGACTGGGTAGAACAGGTCAGCGCAGAGACGGAGATGGAGAAGCTGCTAGGGATGCTTCCGAATGCGCAGGATGTCGCTGTCGATGCGATCCTGCATCCCAACGTCAACCCTGACGTTGACATGGATTTCTCAAGTGCCCTCACATGGGATGGGGTCAGTGTCTTCTGATTCCTGTCATCCCGAGCGCACCGAGATACCATCGCGCTCGGAAAACCAAAACATCAGCTGCAGCCCGACGCTGTGCTGTATATGCCTCTAGGTCGTCAAACTTTTCACCTCTATTGAACGCATGGACTATGCAACCCACAATCGCACTCGCCAGTTGGTTCTATCTATTTACTACTCTACCTTGTCCCATTGGTCTTTCTTCATCGCCTCGTTTCTATTGATGTTTGGTACTCAGCTTATTGCGTACGCGGACCACCTTCGGATCACTTGCCTTCGTGTCACACCTTTCCCCCTCCCAGACAGTTCCATCAAGTGGCTCATGCACCTAATGCTGTTCTCCCAGTCATACCCGTTCATTCGTTTCTCCTCGTCAGGGTCTGATGAAATGATTGATGCGGTGTGTGCACTGGTGAGCGCTTACGATGTATGTGTCCTTGTCATGGTCAACTGGTTTGTGATGTGGGCATTACCGTCGAGCCCCATCAATACCGTTGTGGCACTCGAATTGGATGCGTTGGTCGGGCTATTCGATGTAGTTGGTGCAAATATATGATGGGTTGATTCTGATGCCAAATTTCTGTGTGATGTCAAGTCTTGATTTCAGGAACGGGCTGTCTTGGACTGTAGGTAAGACAAGTGGGAACTGTTGATACACGCGAGCAGTTGTTGCCAAGTAGATTGCACCACTTTTTGAAGGTGCCTTTTGTTGATCGCTTAGCCACTCATGCACATGGGCCATGGGTGCATCCGCGGATGAACTTTCTTTTTTGCATTTTGTTGTTACGAATCCATGTCGAACAATAAGGGTACTCGTATTTGACGCGCGCGCCGATGTGCACGGAGCGAGGACTTTTGAGCCTCTTCCGTGCTCTTCCTGAACGTCGAAACGTTGCACGGCAAGCTAAATAGCGACCCCAAACACGTCGCGCAGGCCGGATGAAGTTCTGCTACTACGGTCGCCGAGCTGTACCAGGTCCAATTTTGAAAATTGGTTTTTGAAAATTGCTAATGTTGTAACATAATTCGGGAGCAATAAATAAATAATTAGCCGTAATCGTCCAAATATGGTAAATTGCCTGAGACCAGCTTTCGAGGGAGCAAGGCAGCTGATTGACAACAGACAGCACTGAAGCATGCAATGACTAGATGTCGAACCTGAGGATCACCGATGGCGAGAGAAGTGGCGAGCCTAAGGGACACCGACCAGCAATGCTCAATGAACCCATAAAGCCACCTGCGAAGTCACCGGATGACACCAAAGTCAATTGTGACCCAGTCGAAGAATTGAGATGACAAACCCAGTGAGAGGCATCAGAAGACCCTATGGATGTGATGGGCAACAACTAGCGGTCCAGATGCCTCTCGATGTCTTCGATTTGACCTCCGAGTCGTGCACTCAAGCTTCTTGAAACAACCCAAAAGGCCTCAGCGTCAACTGGGCTCTAGGGAATCGAAAACTAAAAGAAGGGCGCACCGAAGGCACTAGCGATCGGTTGCAGAGGTGTTCTCACTGGCTGAGGTGGGGAAAAACCAAGAGAACTAAACTAGAGTTCTCTGGGTGGGACTTGCACCCTTATATACTACTACATATGTATGTACATATTTGTATCGGATCTACCAATGACTGTTCTAGAATGTTTCGGATTCTAGTGGCATGAGGAAGAAGCGTGCATCAAGCACAGCCATGGAATGGAAATGAAGTGGTGCATGAGGAAACCGCATGGCGGTGGTAGAATGGAAGAGAAGAAGAGAAACATAGCCATGCACTGCACGAAGATGAAAGGAGTGAGGAGTGCATGCGGCATGATGTGAAGAGAAAAGAGAAGCATAGGGACAGCGTGGCTGTCATAAGTTAATCTTGATAAGATAAGAAGAGAAGAAAAGAAACGACTAAGTCCGTTAGGACGCTGTAAGGCGTGCCGAGCTGTAACACTTCTTGGGTCCCTGGGCATCTGCAGAGGACACAACTTGTTCCAAATCTCTCCTGTACCCCCTGCATACCCTCCCGACCGCCTCAACACCCTTGTGTCCACACATACCCCACTCTCTTGCCCCCTCATGCCCTCAAGCTGGTCTGGGAGTCATGGGTGAAGCGTGGTTTCCTATTATCTTCAGAAAGCTCATGAGTCTACATATGCCAACTCTGAAAAGAACATAAAATTCCCGAACTTACCTTGTCTGTGTTGCCACAGGCAGTACAGATGAGATCAGCAATGGTGAACTGTTGAAAAGTCGGGCGGCAGGAATGGAGCACTGATCAGGCGAGTTGAAACACCGTAGGTTATTCACGATACTAGACGACTTGTATGCTACTACAATGGCACTGGTATGTACGAAATAAGGTTTGAAACTGTATAGTACTGGCGGCGAGAACCCGAACAATTATCTCATCAACATGAACCACAACCAGGGAGGCCAGAGGAGCCACCTGGGCCTGACAAGGTGTGAGTTGAGTCAAGAGACTGTGGGATGTGGGCCGAGCCAGGCAGCAAAACTGATAACAAACAAAGTGAGCATGTGCACACGAAGACAACAAATGTAGTACCTGAGGTATCCACACCATCTGTCAAGGGAAACTCAAAACAAGACCTAGACAAGTGAGTCAAACCTGAGTGAGGAGATACTCACCATGTCAGACAGTCACTGGCACATCAAGACTATGTGTCGGATACCATCTGGAGAGGCTGGGGAGTGCC
>JBBPRK010000072.1:0-49444 GCA_038093075.1 Boletus patriciae
AAAACATGGTATCATTGGCCGACACGTTCGCTATGGTGTTCCAACAGTGGATGAAGGACATATTAAACCCTTATATCTTGTAGCCAAATTATATCCGGTTGTAAAAATGCATATGTCTGAATGGAAGAATGGACGAATGGTGCACCACCAAACCAATTCCAGGGCTTGTTCAGCGCCCTATGACGCGTGGTACATGCATTGTCATTGTGATGCACATATACATACAGGGGGTGTTGGCAATGTAGAAACCTCTAGTGTAGTTACTGTATTAGTAGGCTAAATACATACCTGTAGAAACCTATAGTGTAGTCACTAAAGAGAAACTACAGTACTCGACGACCGAAATAAGGTCGTGCTTATGTAAGCTACTAAATATGAAACCCATACGAGATGAGTTTTCAACAGGCAACACTATAGGGAGGTGTTGTAGCACACTGAATGACTTGTTTGTACTAAGTATTCAGTGTTGTTGAGTGCCCCATACATCGGTATAAGACGTTGATCACACAGGTATAGGGTAGTACATACCTGCAACAGGTGGTATTATAACACCA
Source organism: Boletus patriciae (assembly GCA_038093075.1). Lineage (NCBI taxonomy): Eukaryota > Fungi > Basidiomycota > Agaricomycetes > Boletales > Boletaceae > Boletus > Boletus patriciae. The sequence continues at coordinate 555 of JBBPRK010000072.1, forward strand.
AACGAGTATGAATAGATATCTGTTCAGCACCAATAGAAAGAGGGATAAGACAGCGGTTGTTGTTTCCGGTGGATTGTGACGTAGATACAGAACGAATGCAACATTGCCACCCAACACTACTGGACCAATAAGGACTCTTATAAAACCGAATGGACACCGATCCAGTGGTGTTCAGTGTCAGCCTGATGTCATATATGGAGTTATCATGTATTGAATATGGAATACATATATGATGTGGCCAATGGGTGTTCTACGTGCAATCCATACACGATATCGTTACATATATCATACATATATCATAGGGAGGGTTCTAGGATACCCTACTTCCTTCTGGCCTAACTGCGGCCTCAATTCGATGCAGTAAGTCTATTTTACACCTGTGATAAACCTCCTCCATTTCAATTAACTTCCTCAACAACGCCTGCACTGATCCATCCCCTATTCCCATTACATCATCTGACAATGATGTCGAAGGGGCCTGCTGGTCCTGACCTGTGGGAGGAGTGGGGGTAGCCACGGGCGGGTGGTGGGGATGGTCTGCCAAGCCACCAAGGGGACTTCCATGGATGGCAGGCGTTGATGGAGCAGGTTGTGGCATGGTGCATAAGCCCACGTCAGCATCTTAGACTGCCCTAATCTGTCTCTCATCAAATGCACAGATCAGTGCATCCATGGAAGAGCTGTGCTTGTACTCCTCTGACATAGTGGGGGATCTGGCAGGTATGAATTGATTTTGGAGGAGGGGCCAGCTTGGCGCTAGATGCGCCATTTCTGCACATGGGGTTGTCGTCACCCTGCAAAGTCTCAATATCAATAAGACAAATGTAACCTGGAATTCACCTTGGAGTCACTCCTGATGACACTGCTTGGGCCGGTGATTGGCTGGCCATCATACCCAATCCATTTCGAGAACTCCATACAAACAGCCATATTGGTGAGGTTCAACTCATCCACCTTGTCCTCTTTGTCCGTTGATGCGACCACCCATCATGACACTCCCCTTCTTCTGACCATTCCATGCGCCTTTGGAAACGTCAACTTGCTCGCCATGCAAACAAAGTGGCGATTTTGGCACCAGTGACAGTGGGTGATCCTGCATGTCTTTGTGTTATGTGTGTAACACACCATACATCGCTGTTATGCTGGTTAGTGAGGTCTCATTCGCACACGGGGCCCATGCACCTTCCCTGCCTTGACACACTTTGAGCAAGGCCGGTCAGCTTCGAAGTAATCATTGGTAAGTGGAACTATCATGCTTGATTGATTGATTTGGCGGTGATGGTAGCGATAACAACTGGACAGATGAAAAACCCTCTGTGGCACAATTATATGATATTTGAAGTGCACACATGTGCTATAGATGCAGTTCAGTACCAGTTTGGTTTGGTTGGTCCACCGTTCAGCATCTTGGAACCTCAGTTCAGTGTCTGTGTGGTACCCTTGGTGTGCCGCCAACCGTGCCCAAAAGACGGAATCCTTTCAAAAGGCGATTTTCAATGTCCACATGTGGGCCACACAAAATACTACCCCCTCAGCCTGGATGGTCCTGCTACCACTACCACTTCATCTTCAGATTTGGTCAGCTCGATCACATCATTACTCCCCACATGGTTATCCCCTATATGAACGATGCAACCTTGTCATACTCCATGCATGGGCCTTCGTCCATCTCCTCCTCAACGTTGTACCAGAGGTTCACGTGCATGTCTGGCCTGTATAGGGAGCAGCATAGGAAGTCGCGCGTCTTCTGGCCAGGGTGAGTCTGGAAGTGCTTCCACTCCATCCTTCATTACTGGTTGAAACATACCCAACCTCCATACCAGCTCTGCTGTCTCGAGGGTCGTTCAGTACTTGTGGAATCATTCAATAAATTTATGGCTCATCCTCGAATTAATGTCAGGTTCCACCATCCTCTTACATTCAGGATTTGCGAAGTCACTCACCCATGAACCTGTGAGTACCACCGCAGCATCTCGCCGTTCTCTCACCATCATGCTCTCACCGAACTTTCTTTGTTAAAGTCCCCCCTCTTCGCAAACCACTTGTCCACTTTCTTCACCTTTTCCTTCCCCTGTGTCATCGCCCACTCAACAATACCATCCACCATTGGGTCTCGACGGAATGGTGCATTATCCTGACTTCACATTGAAAGAGGAGGTATGTGCGGCATCTCCGTTCGACATTCCGGACATGGATACTGTTGGGGCAAAAATCCACCCTGTTGCTGATAGAACATATACCATGATTGAATAACGCATTGTGCACAGAATACATGCATGCACAGTGTCTCCACAGGACACACCCTATACAAGATCGTGCAATTAGTATCCTTTCCTTTAATCTGTCCCAAACTCACAATAGTTCTTGACATCTGGAATTTCACCACCCCCCTAAGGTCAGTCATGTCTCGAAGTTCAATGACCCATCACTCACATTGAACATCCGAGCTGATCCCTCACCAGCCTGTCCATGGACTTTGCCTCTCCCAATTCCTTCATTTGCGTTTGCAGCCGTTCCTTCTCCTCCTCCTTCTCACATATCATGTTCTTCAACTTCTTCACCTTCACATCCCGCCTCTCCATTTCCTCCTTCATCAATCTCTCCAACCCCTTTGCCTTTTCCTCCCACCTCTCCATTTCCACCTTCATCCCCTCCACCAACCCCTCGTTCATTCCCTCAACCATTCTCCTCAGCTGTTTGTTCTCGTGCTCCCTTTCCTCTGACATCATCTCCAACTCCTTCTGTTTCCTTTCCAGCCTCCCCACTTCCCCCTCATTACCCAGCGACGATTGCACTTTCATATTGCATAAACGTATCGTAAGCTGCTTAGATAGTGTCCTGAACCATGCAGCTCACACTTATAACATTTCTGTTCCGATGGACCTGGCTCATAATCTCCTTCATCTTCTACAGTGGCCCAATCCGCTTCTGGATCTGCTTTTCACTTACCCTTGTTGATTGCCTCATTGCGCGGCGAGATCTCCCAGTTAAATACATGATATAGAAGGGGGAATGTATTCACCTGTGGCCTCTCAACCCCTTTACATTGTAACTCGATCCTCATCTCTGGTGCAACCTGCAGCATATGCAAAATAGTGGAACTGAAGAACGTAGACTGGCAATACATCCTACCTTCTCTATTCTTGGAGCGGAAGATACAACCTGTTTTAACCTACTATTGAGGGTGTCCGACAGGTCGTCTGACCCTCCTAAACCAAGGACCTGTCTGGCTGCGATCACCTGTGGCTCGTGGTCCGCGATGCTAGCCACAAGTTGAATTCCTTGGGCGGTGCAAGGGGAAACATAAAACTCCTCTCCAAAGATGTCCAGCTCATCGCATTGCTCGGCAACCACCTTTCCCAGTGCCCTGCCCGATTTATCCACACATCCCTCTTACCTGAATATATGTCCCCCGTGTGAACACCATTTATAGAGTCTGGTTGGTCGGTGTCCACGTCGATCGTTACATTCAAGCAGAGTGGAAATGACATAGGTGGAATGCAGGGTCTAAGGACACACTTCATGGGTGGGTGATGGGGTGATCGTGTATGATGGGATGGTGGTATCATCACAACTGCTGACCTGTGTGGCGTCTACCACATGTGCCCGTCACCGCGTGTTTCATGTTGTGACCATGCAATGTCACGTGTCTTACACGTCAACTTAAGGTTGTTATGTCCAAATGCCACATGCCTGGTAGGTAGCTCCATAGATGGAGTGTAGGACATTGTGACCGGAGGCTGCTAGTTCAATCCGCACCCAGGGGGTATGCAGGTTGGACAGCTCTAAAGTGCGGACCTTGAGTGACACAAGGAGACTTGTGATCTGTGATTCATTACTGATGATACAAAATATAACCCAACATCAAACGCTACATGACACTCGTTCAGTGTCCCTTAATCCAACGTTCGAACACTCTCACTGTATTGTATTACCCACCGGGCGTTTCATCAAATTTTGGCGGGTTCCCAATGCGCATCCTAAGCGTCTCAGAACACCGAATGGGCTGTGTTCAGGTGTTCGGTGTAGGGTGTCATACACTGCGTCATGTACAGGAAGGCTCTGAAAGACCGGTCATGTGTTACTTCGGGTAAACGTGGCAGTGGAAAAATCTACAAATGTCTGGGAAACATATCACATGATATCAGGACTCCTTCCACCTTAATGATATGACCAAATATGTACCACTTCCCAATTCGTGCTAACTCCCAATCGATTGTATTTATTCTGTGATTTTGATGTGATTCTGCCATCTACTGCCATCATCTCCATCATGCCACCCATGAACAACAAGCTCCGTCTCCACCTTGCCCTATACGGTCATGGACGTAGTGCTACAACGGACCACCTCAACAACACATGCATGTATACCAACCGATTGGAGAGTAGTGATTTGCTTATCTCTTCTACACTGACTAGATATCATTGGGCCCTGATTATAGGACCTAAGGAGGAGAACGAGAAATCACAAGGAACTCAACTACATGTGCAGGACCACATGCAGACTGGTGGCACCTCGCAATGGAGCTTTGAAGAACGTGACATCACCATCACTGCTACCAACATGCTACTCATCCATGTCACAATTGCCAAAATTCTAGACTTGGACTGGATGCTCAACATCATACATGCAGTGCCTCCCAGACCGGAAAGCGACGGTTGGACATGCTGGTCCTGGGTACGGGAAGCAATGGCATCGCTGGATGTAGATGGAGAGGCATTGGGGATGCAGGTAATGGATTGGAACACGGTGTCCAAGAAGGCAGTCTTGTACTGTGAGGAAAAGACAGCAGCAGACCGCTTCCACAGTGAGGGAAGTTCTAATACCAAATATCCGCCTACATGGGATCTTACCGTTGGGGATGGTGGTCGGGAAGTGACCCCCTGACATACATATCCATGTGGTTTCCTCTGCCATGTAATCCATGTTCCCTGAATTGTATGATATACAAGGGACTCCCTTGCTCAAACATCCCCAAAGTATATAAGCCATATCCGTTCCATTTCCACCTCCTCCTTCGTAGCATCCAGGAACTTCCCCACTTCTTCTCTCCAAAAAGTATTCTGTGGATCAATGTATCATGCCATAGAATATTCCCAGTATGATGGATACCACCCAGACATTTCCCAATCGATGATTCCTACGATGTCATCACCATGTGCAAGAATATTGAAACTACTCAGATCTCCATGTGTGAAAACTGGCATTGGCCAGGGGTGATCCTGTAGCATGACCATCCTGTTGACATCAGGTAGATTCATTGGATCTGCCTGCACACCATTGCATAGAAAGTCGTGAAAGTCATGAATGGTATCGAACGGCCCGACGATTGACGAGGTACCTGGAAATCGGCAATCATATACAGGGCCACCATCCACATTGCTGATGTGTGGGCTTGGAGGAGGGAGAAACCTCAATTCCTGCACCATCTTTTTCAATTGAGCTAGGATTTTCTCTTTTGACTCTGTGGATCGCGTCCCCCACCCACATGCAAGCTCCTTCCCATTGATCCTATCCATTAGGATGTACATGGAGCCCTTGTGCTGGAATGCACAATATACCTACCTTGGGCACTGGAATGGATGTGTGTTCGCCCACATAGTGGAGTGTCGACGCTTCTGAAAGTTGGACAAGTACGCCACGCTTCACATATAGAATGTTCATCAACAGTAAGACACATTCGTCATGCGGCCGCATGTGTCCAAATGTCTCTAGAAAGATAAGGAGCACCGAACGATGTAGGCATGTATCATTGATACCATGGGAGGTGGTAGGGAGTGATGATGGAATGCCATGCCAAGGTGCAATTTTCTTATGATCTATGTTTGATGATTGGGGTGGGGGAATGATGGCCACCTCGGTTATTCCTTGTGAACCCTGGATGTGATAAGATTATACATATACATATATATATTATGACTATGTTTACCTCATACAATTCCACTTCCACTGCCCTGCGTGTAGCAGAACAGGAAACTTCATCTTGATTGGAACGGGCTATGTACTGATGACCACATGTTACACCCATGTTTGTGAGACACAGTATTTATGATACAACTTACCCTGCATTCACAGCTGGTTATTGGGGAGTCTTGGGATGATTGCATGTGGAGGAGAGGGTCATTTGTTAAGATGGATTTATTACAAACCCTGATGTCTCGCAAAACCATTGTTGTTGTTTGTGTATATTTAGGAGATTTCCTTACATGGCCTACTATGGCATGTCCTTGACAAGGTAGTCATGAACGAAGCTCATCAACATAATCTGTAGTTAACTCGAGGCCTATCCCACATACTAGGGACCCCATTTCATATGTGGGATGGGCTCATAGTCACAATTCTACAAGACAATGAGGATTCTATCCATACATGTGTTCAGTTAGGTTTGGCCACCTTATGTTATGGGTCAACCCCATCGACTGGAGACCACCACACACTATCTATTATTATAACCAATTATAACTGAACAACAGAAGTTACGAGCTACATTCCAACCACATCAACACTGATGTGCCTCCTTGAACATGCATCCACCAACTTCACTATATGCCGGCCCACTTCCTCCTCCGCGTTGTGTAGCCACACAGCACCAATGTGACCACTGATGCCAGAAAACTCTATATGAAGCTCCCGGAGTTGTGGGAGGTGCATCGTGATTTCAAGAATGTCCTCCAATATGTGGACATCCAGCACCACAAACGGTCCATGAAACCCATATTCTCCCCATGGGTGGACTCATGGAACGTCTATGTGCATCGTGGAAACACATTGCAGAAGAGATGAAGGAGGCCGGGCCGAAATAGCGAGGGCCATTTCGTGGGCCCGTCGCAGATGCCGTACGTGCCAGTGGGAGTCGCATTCACAATCGTCCTCTGCAGAACTTGGATCTATGTGGTTGGCGATGCATGCCTGTTTGGATGATTCCAGGAGTCTCAGCGCAGCTTGAGGCTTCATTATGTCGACCACAAGGGCGTTAAGCCTAGAGTGTGCGAGGCATAACCTTCTGACGGTCTCCATGTCCAGGGAGTTTAGGACCATGGCGAAAATCTCTACTGGGAAGGCCATCCAGTTTGCGACCATAATTAATCCTAGGTTTTGTCTTAGAAATGCATTAGTGGGTAATCATTGAAGTACATGACGGTTAGTACATACCACGAGGTCTGTATTTTGGCTGCTAATGTGCGGTGAATGTGATAGAGATGATTCCAGAGGCTTCGAGCTATTTATAAGAATACCTTGGACAATGGGAGATTGGGATGTGGTGATGGTCCACCCTAAGATGGGAGGACCACCGAGGAAAATTGGGTGATTGTATCTAGGGTGTGACAATGGGAGGGCCATTGTGGACAATGGAAAGTGGGGGTAGGCCCCACGTGCTCCTTGTACGAGTGCCCTGTATGAGTGCCCTCTCCATATTCCTGTGTCGAAAGGCCAGTCTGAAGGAGACCAGCCAGACATGCGTCTGTATCTGGAGTGACAACTAAATGTCTATCACGTCCCATAGTGATTCCTGGCACTGAGAGTAACATTTCATGACAGTAATTCATTGGCTTTCTGACTCAGAGTCTACTTATAATAGTGGCGCTCTCACCCTGGCTCCTCACTTTGCGTGCTCCATAATTGATATAGTTGCGTGCTCTATGATAGGTTGCACACCAGGCTTTTGTGCATTTGGACCCTCAGCATCTGTTTCATCAGAGCACTCGTTCCTAACACCTTCAGGACGGGTTCATTCTCTCGTCTCACGAGTCTGCGGAGTTTAAACATAGCGACTGAAAATGGCAATGTAGCACATGTGACATTAGCAGTCAGCAGTCATGAAACACATGGTGAGGGACATGCGTGGTCAATGCCAGACGCATCAAGGTTACACTCATACCACCATCTACCACCATCTCATCATCATACCCCATCATGAAGTGTGTCCTTCGACCCAAAATTCCGGGCACATCATTCCCACTCCGCTTGAATGTAACTGAAACAACCCAAATGGCCTCAGCATCAACTGTGGCTCTAGGGAATCGAAGACTAAAGGGGAGGCGCACCGAAGGCACTAACAATCGGTTGCGGAGGTATTCTCACTGGCTGAGGTGGGGAATAAACCAAGAGAACTAAACTGGAGTTCTCTGGCTGGGACTTGCGCCCTTATATACTACTACATATGTATGTACATGTTTATGTCGGATCTACCGATGAGGGTTCAAGAATATTCCGGATCCTAGTAGCATGAGGTAGAAGCGTGCATCAAGCACGGCCGTGGAATGGAAACGAAGCGGAACATAAGGCAACTGCATGGCGGTGGCAGAATGGAAGAAGTAGAGCATAGCTATGCACTGGACGGAGATGAATGGAGTGAGGGGTGCATGTGGCATAATGTGAAAGGAAAAGAGAAGCATAGAGACAGCGTGGCTGTCATAAGTTAATCTGATAAGATAAAGAAAAAGAAAGGAAACGACTAAGTCCGTTGTGTCGATGTTAGGCATATAGAGCCGTAACAGTAACAATCAACACTGATGCTGACCTACCGAACTCAGGAAACACCAATGGCACTCGCACTGGGGATATATACTCCAGTAAGAGGTACATATGGATATATCGAGAAGGCCGATGGGAAAGATGGATGCCAAGCGATGTGATGGACTTGGAGGTTTTTGGAGAGACACTCTATGTTGCCCCTTGCACCACCCAAGGCATCCGCCTTGTGGCTTGTATTGCAGACCATGAACCGCAGGTTATCACGGCCAGACGGGACCTCTGTTTGGGAGAGTCGGACAGCTTGTTGGACGTGCTACATGATAGATTGAAACAGGCCGTATGTTCCACCAAAGGAACCGAGCAGGTAAGCTGTGTTCCAGGTCAACCCGCCTCGCTTTCACCATTTTCTTTCACCGTTTCTTTTATGCTGCAGAACACGTCAGAGGGGGCTCGTATGGTGGGCCCTACAACCGTCAATGAGACATCGTCCGTGAGTGGCATGATCTATGCATGTACCCACAGTGGTTTAAACCATTGTTCTGGTGCAGGAGGCGCTGCCCGCTGGTCACACTCGGCGGAAAACACACAAAACCATGCGAAAACCAGTGGAGGCCAGCACGCGGAAATGCAAGGGGAATGGAAAGACAGGGAGAAATGGTAGAGGAGGTGAGACATCACAGATGGATAGATTTTTACTTCCTTTATCATGGAATCACTGGGTAATTTACCGCACACCAGACGATTGACAAAGGGAAGAAAAAGGAAGATCTAGAAATGGGTCTGTCCACCATAGGAGACGAAGGAGAAGGACTGGAAATCCATGAGCTGGGTTCACGGGAATCGAAACGTCGGAAGCGTGAGTCGCACGGTTCCGTATATGCTCAAACAGACTTACTAGAATGTCATCCAATGTGCAACTGTTACTAGAGATATCGGCTTCGGGGTGGCAATACCTTGGCATCACCACCGGTATTGATACGGTGGGTGGGGAGTGGAGAGTGGAGAAGGCAGAAATGAAACAGAAGGAGTTGGAGAACGTGTTAGAGGAGAAGGAGCAGGAAAACGAATGGCTGCAAATAATTGTTGAGGGGAAGAATGAGAAGGAATGCCTGGAGCTGTTAGTGGAGGGGATGAAGGAGGAGATGGTGAGGCGGGGAGAACAGGCAAAGAATTTAGAGAACATGATGAAAGAGAAGCTGGAGAAGGGGGAAGGGAAGGTGAAGGAGTTGGAGAAAACAATGGACGTGAGGAAGGTAGAGATGGAAAGACTGTGTCTAATAGCTGAGGGGGTGAAGGAAGCGACAGAAAAAGAAAAGATTGAGAATGAGATGTTGCGGGAGGAGAAGGGGGTTTGGGAGGAGAGGGCGATGATATGGAAAAAGGTGGAAGATGTTGGTGAGTGGTGGATTATGGAGGAATACCTGAAGGACAGGCCTAGGATGGAGGTGCAAATGAAGGAGTTGGGGGAGGCAAAGTCCGTGGATAGATTGGTGAGGGATGAGCTTGAATGTCTGATGTGAGTGACACGGTAGCAAACTTCAAGGTATGGCTGACCTCATGAGGACAATGGATTTACAGATGCCACAAACTCTTGTGAGTTAGAGATGAAGTAAAAAGACAGGTTACTGATCATGCGAATTTGTGTAGGATGTGTCCAGTGCAGATGCCATACATGCACGTATTCTGTGCAGGATGCATTATCCAAGCATGGTATAGATTGTATCAGCAACAGAAGAACGAGACCATAGGGGAAGCTCTGTCACAATGGTCTCCATGTCTGGAATGCCGAACTGAGATTCCACAGATACCTTCTCTTGCAATTAGAGGTCTGGGAGAAGTACCATTTAGTCAGGCCCTAATTGTGGATAAGATTATTGACTGGGCACTGAGTCAGGGAAAGGAAAAGATGAAGGAAGTGGACCGGTGGTTTGCAGAGAGGGGAAAAGTTGATGAAGAGAGTAAAGTGAGAGCACAATGGCAAGAGGACGGAGACATGCCGCAGTGGTACACACAGGGTCATGGGTGAGTGAGCTACCAAGGCCTGATGCGAGATCAGGATAGAACTTGACATTAATTTTCAAGGTTGCACTGCAAGTGTCTCAAATGCTTCCAGAGGTACTGGATGACCATGGAGAGTGTGGAGCTAGTACGGATGGGGGACATGTTTGAGACGGTCGTTGTGTATGGAGTGGATGAACTCCCAGCCTCACCTAGACATCCTAGGCCGCATCCTATACAGGCCAGATGTGCACACGAACATCTGGTATGACAACAATGAGATACACAACAACAAAAGCAGGGCTCACAACGAGGAGGAGAGCAATACTGCAGACCACCACCAGGTCGTACGATCCATCTAGGAGGTATTGAGCTGCTCGAGCTGACCAACTCCGAAGATGAGGTGGTGGCAGGACTGTCTAGGCTGAGAGGGTAGTTATTATATGGTTGGCGGTCGTTCGTATGGTCTTCCCATGGACACAGAACCTGTCTTTGACAACTACATGATTGCATATAACACCGAACCGACACCGAAGTGTCTTGGAATGCGTGGCACATGAATGGGTTCAATTCCACGGCTAACACCATGGTTATGCTTCTAGCAGTAAGACATACAGAACCAGTGGTGCAAGTGTAGGCTTTGTGGAATATATTGTCTGCAACCTGTGCTTGATATCACCTTTCACAGATCACAGGGACATGGTACAGGAAACAAAGGGTTCAGCACTCATTTAATACATAGACAACTGTGAGATCCAGAGCGTTCTAATGGACTGTGGGCATTGTTGCCAAACTACAACTTCATGTTTCGTTGTCTGTCCAATCCGTATCTTCTTCTTCTGCGTGACCGGATGTAATCACTATGAGTGCCAATACACAACTCCCAGGATCGAAAACACTACTCACCCCCCGGTTGTATTTCAGCCTTGATATCTTTCTCAGACAGCTCCTCCAACGTCCACATTCAAAGTCTTGATGCAGGATTCGATGCCATGGTGTGTGGTCAGTCGGTGACCGTAAGATGTACAATGCAAAGATGAACAGCCACCCAGACACTAGTCCATACATAATTCAACTCGTGGAAGTCACGTGGCTTTCATTTTATCTCTACTTCCAGACCATTTTATTAAACGTTTGTCAGATACATATACCCATGATCTGTGTTGAGCTATGTGCAAATTACATCATAGTCATATTTGTGCATATTGTGCATATCATTTCCCAATTATTAGTTGTGCAAATTCACTATATGGCTATTTTGCGCGTTAGATTCCCTTTGTATAATACAAAAGCTCTCCTCGGAATACATACTACTGTAGCTATCCAGGTGGGTGAGGGTCACATCATCATGTCAAGAGGACATTGTGCATGGGACATTCATGTCATGCACTCATCACAGGTTGAGTCTGTCCAGGTGAGTTCACCATATTTTGGAAACTCCCTCAAATAGCATAGTCACTGTCAGATATGTTGATTATCACGTGACCAGCGCAAATCAAGACATGCACTGATTTGCGCAATGATACATAGCAGTTCATTTGATAGTCATTCACTTATGTAAGACAATGATCCGGTGTTTTAGGGCCATTTTACAACAGGAACCTCACCACAACCCTAAGTAGATTACAAAAAAGACATAAAATCGACTGGGATGAACCCAAAGACGGTCTTGCGTTTCTAGACCTATGGGTCTACATTGACGGCGACAATAACATTCAATGGAAACCATACCGTAAAGCGGGTAATCATCTCGAAAGAATCCCATGGGATAGTTCCCACCCAACCGATATTAAGCGAGGCACTTTTATCGGAGAACTCTCCCGATTAGCCACCCTCTCCAGTAAACTAGAGCATTACTTGGATGCGGTACATGAACTGTCCAATCTATATGTATCGCGGGGCTACCCGGCTAAGATCGTCAAAAACTGGCGCAAGCAATACGTACAAAAACACTGGGAGATTAAACACCTTCCTAAAGCGGAACTCGAAGAGCGCGTTATTGTGCTTAAAACAGTTTTTAATGACGTATGGGATTCTTTCAATGTACATGATCTCAAAAGAGCCATGATCCAGACCATAAGGCAATATACCGCTAAATGGCAGGCGCGGGAACCTCTCACCTACCTCGCGCCCTCAGATGAGGACTTTGTCATCCGGACAGCCGACTTAACCGAGAACAACATCGACGTCTTCATGGAAGAGTTTGCAGGATCCTCCTTTGTCGGACGTCCTTTCGAGGAACTCCGCAAGGAATTCTCTGTTCAAACGGCGCCACTATTGGAGCGTCGGTCTCTAAGTATCGGGGCTGAAGGAAAGATGATAGAAGAATCATTTAACTTGTTGAATTACGAGTACTGGATCATAGGCGATAGGAGGTTCCTTCTCTCAAGGAAACGTAATACGAACCTTGGAGACTTGGTAACGAGATGGCGGCGGTCCCTGGTTCATGCCAGTTTCAACTGGAGTAATGACCCCGTCAGCATCATGTTCGCACAAGCGGCGCAGGCCCTGCTAGAACGGGATAACTTTGTTAACCCCGGTATCGCTCCCGTTGACCCGGAAGCTTTACCTAAAATGTTCCCAGGGTTACGTGCTGGACGAGACGCTTTGGCATTCCCAAGCCTTAGTCAAATAACACTTGACCAAGCATGGGCAAGAAGTAGCATGCAACGAACGTTTAGTACGGAACAGTCCAACTAGATGTCAGTTACGCAACTTGGAAATTGGGTCACACGGGATCCGAATGGCTTTACGCTACCGATCCGCCGGGTCAGGGTTGTTGGTATGCTCTTAACGGAGTCCACCCCTTGATGTTCCCACAGGACGGCATTCCCCCGTTTACCCCCATCAGTACATATTGTATTCCCACACTAACGTGAGACACTCCTGAACCACATTCAGTAATATTTGATGGCCGTCAACCATCACTGTTACGCGAGATCAAACCTTGTTTGACATGTGAAAATTCCCATGGTTTCTATAACAGCCACACTGCGCTTGATCAATAAATACGTCATCCATGCTTAAGATTGGTCTTGGCATGACAAATGCTTATTGATCACTTAGTAATAATTCTCACGAATTATGTCAAAGATTCTTAGTCATCTTACTAAGGCTAAGGTATATATACCCCAAGCTGAAAACTGATGAGGCCCACCGCCGAAATCCCCCCCAATCGTTGAGAACAGCGAAAGGGATTTTTTCAGCTTGTCTCATCATCATACTATACTTTTCAACCCCCCCCTGGTCATCGGTTCAGCAGAGACCGCTTGCCGAAGACGTGGTATCTTCGCTCCAGCAACTCCTAGGTACCTGCCCTCTTCTACCACCACCCCTTCGCGAGCTCCTCGGCGTCCCAACAACACCACCCAGCCTGCCGAATCGTTCTGGAAATGACAATCTCCATTGCCCACCTTTCGAGGAAATACGCGATTGCGCTGAGGAACTCTCCAATAGTGCCATAGGCTCGGTTTCTGAGCAAACGGATAAGTGGGTGACGCTCTGCCTAGTAAAGATGGGCCTTGTGCTTATGTTGGACTGTTTCAGCGCTGCCGAACCGAGCCCGCAAGACTTGAACAAACTACAGTGGGTAGCCTCTCAGGCCGGCGTTCTCCCTGCCCCACTTGTCGACCTTCCCCCGCCGCCGCCCATGGACTCCAAGAGTCTCCTCTCGTATCTCCTCAACAAAGAGACGCCTGCAACCTCAGAGCAGGTTGTATACGCCTTGAAGATTATGCTTTCCAATGTGGATGAGCACCCTGTGCTTGCTTCTAATCCCCATTTCGTCAATTACATCTTGTATGCCACTGGCCCCGGGCAGGTGCAATCCATTCGCGCTATTGGACTCAAGGTTCTCGTCGCTACTTGCCAATCTTTAGTTCGTGCGTACGATGCAGACAGCCTCGTGACACTTTCTGGTGACTGCGACCTCGCTCGCTTCCTTCATCGTGCTATCCTTAACCAAGACCCGCCAACTATGCTGAAGGATCTACTCCGAATCAGTGGCGAGGATTTCAACGAAAACCTGCTGGGGATCCTTGAACCTGCTCTCGGCGACCCTTTCAATGCACTTCTGACCAAGCTCCGCGATGAACCGAATAAGATTCCGGAACGTGACCTTCGTGATTTGGAGATTGCCTTGGTACTGTCAAACGACGAGGGTCGGAAAAAACTTCTTTTCGACCATTTGGATCACTGCATCGCCATGATGCCACTCCGGGAATACCAATACACCATGGCGCTGCTGCTCACTGCCATCGTTGGTTGGCTCCTCCGACGAGACGGAGCCATGAGCGCGTCTGAGAGTGCTTGGAAGGGGTTCCTGCGGCCAGGCTTTGAGTTGCTGCTGTTCTGTGCTTGGGGCGATCCGGATGTACTGGAGGATAACCCGGAGATGCTGCGGCTGCTGCTCGATTGCATGGCGAGATGGCTATCGACATACGTGCACTCTGGGACGGGGTCGTCAGAGTCACCATCTGATGCGACCCTTGAGCGTTTACACCATGCACTGGATTGGCTGAGGAGCGGGAATCGGACATTTTCTTTGGATATTAAACGGGCGCTGCAGAAGCTCTCCAGGGAGATCGAGCGGCACGGTGGAGTAGGGGGTTCCGGTAGGCCTGCGGGGAAGGAGAAGAGGTGGCGATGCGGATAGCTTAGTCAGCAGCCAGCGTGGGCGCGGAGTTGGAGTGGCCAGAGTGTCGCATCGTCGTGTAGCAGCCATCCACCAGCAGCATAGCTCGATATCAGGCATAGTCCCAGTTAGCCGTGCTCAACGGTCAGAAATAGATGCGGCGGGGGCTTGATATCCAGAGCGGCTCGAGACGTGTGTATTTGGCATGTATTGGTAGCTTTGTGTCCGGGGTGGTTCCGTCTTAATGGTGGTCTGATTAACAGGAATCGGGATTCAAGCCGATTTGAGCAGCTTGTAGTTGGGTGATGAGTCATTGTGTGCCGTGTATAGCCGCGGACCTCATTTCCGACGAAATTTCCGTGCTGCGCCAAGCCCCTCCCATCGGTATGCAAATTCTATACAGTCACATCCCCGAGTGGGCGAGGGCGCATTGCTGCCTTCTCCCCGACCAACAACGCAGTGGAGTATGTATTCTATCCGGGGAGAAAAGAACAGTGAGCGACCTCAAAATTAGCCACCACGTGGAAAGAGAGTGTAGCGTACGTTTCCAACATTGGTCGGGCGGATGGACAAGTCTGGTGAGTCCATAGTCAGAATAAACGGTCAACTTGGTGCATGTTCGGGACAATCTCATGTCACTTACTGGCAACCTTGGAGCCTTCCATGCCGTATGCATTCAGGTGCGCATCGACCACCCCGCCTTGGTCACGGGATTTCATGCCACAACGTCCCGAGCTACATACCTCGTTCATCAACGACATTCGCCCCAAGAAAAAGTGTCCAATGGACAGCTGACAGAGTGCCAGGTTGTGAATACTGCAATCATCGCGCGTGAAAAATTCAGAAATGGAAACGAGAATTGTCAGACAATGATAACTCACCTACGTCGCGATTGAATGTCGCGATAGCTTCATCGTCCGCGTTAGAGTACACAATACCAGACGCACTCATCGGTACAGGGTCATCCGTTTCTCTACACGCAGCAGGGCCGCCAGGGGAAACCGGGGATGATAAGCAGCCACCTCACCCCGATATGCGGGCATACCCCTGGCAAGTTCGCGTGTCACTTTGTACGACAGAGCGAGCTACGTGGACATCGCTGGGTCTGGTGATCATTTCGTGGGCACAGCGCACAACAGCGGGGGAAATGGAAGGCGTACTTGGAAGGGTCAAAGTCCAGAGGTGAGTCCGTATCGTCACCGGACGCAATATGTACACTACCGCTTGAATCTGGGTACATCTTGAATGCTACAGTGTCGTGTACACCAGAAACCAGTGTGGATATCACTTATCTCCAGTAGCGAAAAGTAACAATCAGTGAAAGGATTTGTCACCGAAAAGAAGTGGACTCCACTGATCCCCACTGGAAATCGCGCTAATCATCGGTAAATCGACCATTGCTTAGCGTGGCATTCACTTCCCACTGTGAAATTTCGCGCGCCGCATTGCAAAAGTCCCGAACTGCGCAGTAGACAACACAGGTGGGCCCGCACCTAGGCTCCATGCGACGATGGTTGCTTATATGTCCGACACAGTCGTCATCATCCTGGTCGCCGCGGGATGCACCAAGAGCTGCGAGGAAGCCCATCTCGCATTCACGCGAAAGTTTGGCGAACGCATCTCCAATATTGTCAAGATGGCGTTGAATAAGGCGATTAGTGAGGAGGTGACGTCGGCTGACTTGTGGCCTACAAATGTAACTCCAGGTGACATGTTCGACGGAGCTACCCTGGACAATTTCGAGACATACGGCGAAGACCAGGAAGGGAAGACCATACTGTGTACGGTCGCACTAGGTCTGCAGAGGTCAGGACAAGTGGTGCAGGGGGATGTTGTCGAGTTCAAGACTACGACACTCTTGAACCCAAAGGTGGCATATCAGCTGCTGAGTGTAGTAGTACGTACTAGAAATGCTGGGCTCTCCCTATCACTATGTCGTGACATAATCGACAAATGCTCCTATCGCCGACACTGTCATCGGTGTCGATATCGACCCACTGGCACTTCACCCTTACGGACGACGCCCGCGAACGGGTCGTGCTCGAGATTCTGTTAATGTCTCCATTCATGGACATCATCTGCTGCCAGTGTCGTGGCATCTGCAAAAGCCTCGTGTGATGTCGATAGGCGAAGTGCACCCCCGCCCGAGCGCGATATTCCCCGTTGCGTATTTCCTCTTGTTCCACATCAATAAAAAATGGAAAAATGGGAACATAAAAGAGAATGAGCGAATAAAGAATGAAACGAAAGGCACGAACGAGACGTACGTCCGCCGTGTCGTGTCTCTTGCCCAAGTCGACACCCGGAACAGCACGATAAAAGAAGAGCAAGGAGAGGCACTCACCGCCACTCGAAACAATTCTCTAGCCATGTGTGGTTGGCGACGGGGTTAGACCACGAGAGTGTGCGGGTTGCCTTGGGTGACGGCTAGCTACAAGGGGATTCAGTCGATTCGCGTGAGCGACAATATGGAACTACACTCACAAACCCGCTACGGGGACCTTGTTCGATTGACTCATGCTTGGCATAAACTCGGCGCCGACGAGTATAATGAGACGTTTGAGATAGTCGCATACTGCACCAGTGTAATCGGTAATCGAAATCTCCCACATCAATTAGAACGGAAGGGACAGTGGTTGAACTGTCACAAACACAATCGGTGAGATCTGGGATGCCTCCCGATGGAGTGGAATACCAGAGCAGCGAGTCGAGGGGGGATGGAGCGCGCCACTAGACTGTGCGCTAAACAGCCGACCGAGGCCCCAATGAAAAGGGATTCACGTACTGTCTGGACGAGCAAAAGGTGAGAGTGAGGCATGATTATAAGTGCATACCTTGAAATAGGATTTGCCACTCCGCCCGGGCCATCGTGTGACAAACACGTTGCACTCATCAACTGCCCCCTCTTCCACATCCTCGTCTGCATCCTTGGAGATGGGGACAATGACGCCACCGGCGCGTTGGATACGTGCTTCAATCGCGCGTCGTGAGCCGTCGCCAATTTGAGTGAGCTAGAGAGGAGAATGCGACGACCGGTCCAAACGCGGACGCGTTCCCCTTGATTGGGCGTCCGTGCCGTCTCCTATTTCTGCGGTTTTCGTCTCCGTCTACCCTCTGTGGAGAGCGGATCGTCGTCGAGATGATGGAGGGTCATACCGGGGCGCAAGACGGGTATGTCCGGCCAAGCGTAGGGTGTTTCTGGGATGCGACGACCGAGACGGACGGCGTCGTCGAACCAGTGCGGGATGAGGATGCACATGTGGGTTTGAGGTGCAAAGTGAAGAGCGGTGTTAAACTGGATAACAGGGTGAGAGGGCTACCGCGACGGGCACCTTGTCGCTACCTGTACTGAGGGCAAAGAGTTGGGTGACATCACAAGTGAGACCGACACGCCGTTACTGTAACCTCCGAGTGCGGTGATGCCTGCTGAGAGCACCTCCAAGTCGGCCACAGAAAGCTAGGGTGAACGTGAAATGAAAAAGAGTGAAGGGGACACACGTCAGTAGCACAGGCGACAACGCCTGAAAACACCGTGGTTGAGTCTGAGGAGTAATCCTGCTCGCTACTGGGTTGAGATGTGGGTCGTGTGGGTCGTACACCACGGGAATGGTGAGATACGCACGGCTGGCGTTTTCCCATGACGACGCTGCGGTCGACCCAGCGGTCAGTGGCGAGCTTGACGGCGGGGTCCGAGTCGCCGGTGGCATTGTTGTGGCCGTGGGAGGTTGGGGGGTGATGAGATGAGTGTGGGGTGGATGAGGGGCTACGCCGTTAGATCCAGGGTGGCGGCAAGCTCGGGGACAGCGACGGGGAGAACGTTCGAATAGCACACCCCATCAAAGACGGCCATCTCGTTGCAGAACACAAGGGGGTAATTTATTTAACAAGACATTTAAACCATGGGCGTGCACCTCTCAAGAACAGGAACGAATAACATCCGGAATGAATTAATGATCCGGCGTTCAATGTTTTAGACGCCCGACCCAGCGGAACGCCACCACCTGACGAGACCATCTTGCCCACCGCTGACGAACGCGCCTGAGGAGCCTGTCGGTGCCGGCTTTGGGCGCCATGCGACACTCCACACTTCGCCCGACTCTTGGGTGGTGGACACGGACGCACGTGCGGCGAGGTCCCACACTTTGATGCTTTTGTCCGCAGAGCTGTAGGGGACATGTAAGAGACGCTGTTATATCACAGGATGGAGGCTACACACCCAGAGACGGCAAGACGGCCCTCGGGAGAGATGTCCGCGCTCATGACCCAGGACGAATGACCGGTGAGCGTTGCGACGGCACCAGAGCCTGGTTTCCCAGAAGCTGTGGAACGGACGTCGTGCAAGATGAGCCGCTTGTCGTCTGATGCTGTGAGGAGTAACTGCGAGACATCTCAGCTGGATCGCCATCGAACTGAAAAAAAAATTGTGCTGACTTGTCCGTCATAGGACCATGCGAGCGAGCGGACGGCCATGGCGTGTGAAGTGTAGGTGGTAGCCAACGAACCAGATTCGAGATCAAATATGAACACTTGTCCAGACTCGGACGAGAGTGCTATGCGTTTGCCGTCTGGGCTCTGTGGTTTCGTTTGGCGACAATGAGTGAACAATCACAGAGGCGTATCTACAGATGAGTTCTACGTCGTAACGCATACACGGTGCAGGACGTACGTGTTCGCAAGCCATGCCGTGCTTGTTTCGACCGCTTGACAAGACGGCGTGACGAACCCCGAACGAGTCGGGGGATGCAGAGTATATATTGATATTACCGGAACCGCTGGTGCCGGCGTACGTCCCGCCTTTTGGGTTAAGCGAGACCGCCCATGCTTGTGGGGTTTGGCTGAAAGACGCTGCATATCGTTGTGAACGAGCACTCACAAGGTTCCGCGCCGTCCACCGAGCGGTCATAACTCTCATGCCGACCGACGATGGTGTCGGATGTAAGATCCCAGAGACACGTCGTGCCGTCCAGACCATTATACAGTACCGAGTGACCATCGGGGGAGACGGAGAGAGAAACGATGGCGAGGTTGTGCGGCGGGCGAGCGAGGGAGACTTGTCCCGAGGTGGAGTCCCATTGCTTGATGGTGCCGTCTGCGGAGGCGGAGAGGACTGTGTCGGTTGCTGTCCAGGCGATGTCCCATATCTCGTCGCTGTGGGCTGTGTAGAATTCAATGTATTGGAAGAGGGTTTATCAGGTCAGGACGCGTACGCTCTTTGCAATCGAGGGCGTTGACAAAGGCGAGACTCTAATGGCGGGGGAATTCACGAGCTGGTTGGGTTGTATATTGCAAGGACATACGAACCATGTCAGACCGTCAAGTTCTCGTGTTGGTGTCTTTGTGTAGTGCCAGTGTAGAGATCTCGGTAATCGCGAGATGCCGAGCGGAGATTCCAATTAGCAATAACTTTGTCGGGTTGGTGAACTCTAATGTTCCCCATCATCAACGAGAGCGGACGAAGACATCGCACATAACCCCCTCAATAAAGCAAGATGTCTGACGCTGGAGATGAAATTCAAGTCGACGCCCCGGCTGCGGAGGTCGAAGTCTCTGCTGAGGCACCAAAGGGTAAATTGTCCGTCGAGGACGCACTTCAGGTGTGTGTCCTACCCTTAGTCCATCCTCCCGCATCCCTCATCCACTCTGTAGCAAGTTCTGAAGAACGCCCTCGTGCACGATGGCCTCGCCCGTGGTCTGCGCGAGTGCGCCAAGGCTCTGGACAAGCGCCAGGCTCATCTTTGCGTGCTCGTCGAGACATGCACCGAAGCCGAGTACATCAAGCTCATCGAGGCCCTTTGTGCCGAGCACAAAATCAACCTGATCAAGGTTGGAGATGGAAAGGTACTCGGGACCTGGGCTGGCCTGTGCAAGATCGACAAGGAGGGCAACCCGCGCAAGGTCGTCGGGTGCTCGTGTGTCGTCGTCAAGGACTATGGTATTGAGAGCGAGGGGCTGCACGTCCTCCTGGACTACTTCAAGAACCGTTGATAGGTAAGTTGGGGGCGGGCATTCGTGGACGAGATGACAATGCAGACTCCCTCAACGGAGGCTCCGTTCGATGAAGATATTAGTCTATCCGGAATCACACATTTTTATCTGATTTTTTTGGTGTCGTGTACAAGCGGACTTGGCTGATTTGATGTTTGTTTTGTAGGTGCATGTTGTACGACGATATCTCTGGAATGGCTTGAAAACGCTCTTTGTATCTACCTGTTCAATGACAGTAAATGCTACGAACCTAACTTAAGACTGAGAATACAACAAACAAGAAAAAGTAATCAATGGTGCGGAAAGGACACAATCAGTATCATGCAAGGTCAGGATCAATCCGGTGACCAGCCGCTACAAGGTTTACAATCGTCGGTACCGCAACCTCCCGCGCATCGACTCACTCAGTGGCATGCTTCGTTTGGCCGGCACCGGCCATGAACGACCCCAACAGGAGCTCAAACGATCTGAACAACTACTCGCATCGACCTCTCGGGAGCTAGAAGAACTCAAACGCGACTGTTCTAACCAAGATGCAAGCTCCTTTTCCCTTTCTTTCCCCCTTTCATATTCCTAATCCAGCATTCAATAGGTCTTGTCAGGGCTGGATGGATATACCTCATGCGAGGTGTGCGCACTCACCGTGTGGTGCCCATACACGTCCGTCGTCTTCCTATATACGGGTGACTCTACCCCTGACCCTGACTATATGCTCGCATCCTTCCCGAGTGTGGTCACTCTTTCTGCGAAACCTGTCTCGTCGATTGGTTCAGTAGGACACAAGCCCAGCACACGACAGCAAACCCCCAATCGGACGACAACCGTGCCGCATTGGCGTGGCAGCTCCATACGCTTGTCCAAATGATCCATTTACATTCGTATGGACCGCACGGACAACACCACGTCCACGAAGTTACGACGCCATCGACCTAAATATACTTATCCGTCGTGTCGGAAGTGGGCCGATACTTTCATGAGCATGTATTATTCCCAATGGGCTGATCGTCCTCAAGACGACTCCGATACTAGTGGCGATGTACGTGTCAAGCAAGGCAACCGACCGTGGCGCACTCTTGGAGCCGACCAGGTCAAGTAAGCGGCGCTTGCCCTATCCAAACCACCCACCTGTAAAGTGGAAGAAGGGCCAGAAAGATCCAGACACGTCGACCGCTGGGTGCCGAGGAGATCCAAGCATGTCCATGGGAACACGGGCCACGATGGCAGTTTTACCAGCGCCGATCACTGGCACTAGCAGCAACTCGAATTCACACCCACTCATGGCCGCAGGCGTAGACAAACCCATTGACCCGCTGGTAAGCAATTTCGGACATTCTATCAATGACTGAACCCATTTTACATCGTGCACTAGCAGACACTTCCTAGACCCCCGGCAAGTCCTACTGATTTGACCACTATAGTCCCCACAGGCCCCACGCCCACCTCTTGTCTGGCGCTTCAATCAACCACATCGATTCATAACACCGCGACCACTACTAGTGTACACCCGCATACACCCGCACCTCTTCTTACGGCTTCTGTCGCGCAGCAAATTCAAGTTCTCGCGGGTACCGCCTCTACTTCCTTGACGTCTACCCTGCCGGATCCAATGCAGCAACTGATGCGTACCATCCAAGCCGAGCAAGCCAAGTGTCCTATCCCTACTAGTACCCCTGGACATGCGCCAGGCATTACGAGCAGCTTAGCGTTACAACAACAAGAAT
Source organism: Boletus patriciae (assembly GCA_038093075.1). Classification (NCBI taxonomy): domain Eukaryota; kingdom Fungi; phylum Basidiomycota; class Agaricomycetes; order Boletales; family Boletaceae; genus Boletus; species Boletus patriciae. Next base: position 23,368 of record JBBPRK010000072.1, read on the forward strand.
ACCAGGCCAGCGAAAGTGCCACAGATGCGACCAAGTCAAAGAAGAAGCGAAAGGAGGCCGACCCGAACTTTACGATGTGGCCAAGTGCGAACTCCGGCTCGGCTCGAAACTTGTATGCCATTGAGTGGTGCAAACAGAACCGGGGTGGAAAGCGAGGCGAATTTGCCGCTGCGTGGTCGGCAATGGAAGCAAACAAGGACCCGTTGATCGAGGTGAGATGGCGCCCACCTGTTCTGTTGATCTCACGTCCCTCGTCGTTTTCAGGAATACAAAAGGCATTCAAACGAGGCAAAGGCTGCCAGGAAGAGAGCCGGCGCTGCTTCTGGAAAGCCTGTCTCCCCCGAAGATGACGCTGACGAGGAATAGACCAAGACAACACCCTTGCTGAGCACAACACACCCATCCTACATCCCATCGCTCCGTTCTTTGTCGTAAACTGCTTTTTCGCATCCTTCTCAGTGTATTTCCCCCGTTGTCTGCTCATCGTGCGTGCTCAAAACGCTGCATGAAATTGGCTGTTCCACCCTGGCTGGTGCGTCTAGCCTCGCTCTCGCTCGGCCAGCCACTTGCTACTTTTGACCGGGCATGAAGAGGCAGATGCATTTTTTTTCATGGGACACGACGGGAGGTGCCGGGCGTGCACGTGAGGGGGGCGAGCCCACGAAGAGCGTTCCGCGCCGAACGATCGGTCCAGGGCTGAAGGGTGCCGGTACGTGACCGGCGGGACAGAGGTACGAGGAGGCGGCGTGACTTACCCGAGTCATGTCTGTCCTGACATACTCCTCATGGACAATAGAGCATGTGCCGGAAATCCGCCAACGAACCTGGCCACCACTAGGAACACCACTTGCTTAGCCTTATATATAACAACTGGCCATGTCGGTAGGACCGTCTGGAATTAAAGTTGGGCGGGGTTTGAAGTTCGTACAGCCACTCGGATTTAGCTCTACTAACATCCCCTCTCTCGACACCGCTCCTGATTCTCCCCATAGATTACAGTGTCGGTGTCCTCCAAGCTATGAGTTCTAGCTTCTTCCCCGAGCTGCGAGGGGAACTGGGGCCATATCTCGTTGACAAAACGAAGCTTATCGCAAACATTGTCGACCTTCGCCGCTTGAATGGCCATGTCGATCTTGTTCTTCGACCCAGACGTTGTGGGAAATCCACCATGCTGCAAATGCTCAAGTAATCACGTTGGCTTATATCCACTCTCTATACTAAAACTTTTCGACCAGTTCTTTTTTCTCCATCCCTCGCAATGGTGATCCCGAACCGCGTCTCCTTTTCGCAGGCCTAGATATCGCGTCCAGACAGGATATCTGCACGGGGCACATGGGCAAATATCCAGTTATTTTCTGTGACTTCAAAGTTCGTGTATCTTCCCTCCAAACTTTTCAGACAACTCGTTTACGCGTAGCAGAATATCACCGGCGATTCTTGGGAGGAAATGCTTTCGAACTTCAGAATCTTAGTTTCCGACCTCTACACGGAGTGGGCAGATTGCCTCATGCAGTCTCTTAATCTCCGAGAGAGGATTTATTTTGAATCTATCTGTAACGAGACAACTACGGACGCCCAGTTGGCGGCGAGCTTGTTCCTATTGACCTCCTTTCTCTTCAAGAAATTCCGTCGGAAAGTTATAGTACTGATTGACGAATATGAGGCGCCAAACAATCGTGCTTATGAAAAAAAATATTTCAACCAAGTGTGTTCTCTATATCTGTATCTATGCCTGTTGGTGTTAAGGACAAGGATTCCAGGCCAATGATTTCTTCGGGCGCAGTGTACTTCCTGCTCTCTTGAAGGTGCTCATGATTAGATTCCATTGCGGAACAAGTAATCCATAACAAATCTATTTAGACAAATCCAAACCTACTGTATGCGGTTTTAGTTGGTGTCGCCCCAACATCAAAATCTGGGTGGTATTCTGGTTTGAACAATCTTGATGTGTGTTGCTTTAATCTGCCAAGGCGTGGCGCCTCCTAATTATTACTCAGATCCATGCGCTAGACACAAAGAAATTCCCCTTTACTGGCATGTTGATGTTCACGGAACCCGAAGTCATTCGACTGATGACGTTGGCCAATGTGAGTTGACCATCTCAGTGTGGACTGGATGATTTTCACCCGCCTTATAGAGTAAACTGCAGTTCGCAGACCTGGAAGTTCAGTATAACTCCTACACCGCTGACGGCCAGATCAGTGTATACAATCCTGTATCGGTCCTGTCTGCACTTTCCAAATCCAAAATCAAGAATTTTTGGATTGCAACAGGTTTGCCAACCATGATCGTTTTGTTTAAGTAATTTAGCGGCACTATAGGCGAATTTCCTCTATTAAATAGACAGTTTCCAGATGATGGTCTCGGTCTCCTTGAGGATCTTCTGAGCGAGGCAGAGATCCAGTTTACACTTCAGGAAGACATCGCGTGCAGCAGGTGCGCCTCCTTAGTCCATTGTGGCCCTGTATTCACGCTAGAATGGTTTAGCTCGACTTTAAGTACAACAGCGACGTTGACTTTGTTGTACTATGCCGGCTACTTGACCGTGACAGTATGCTATTTCTATCCAACGGTTCTTTCCATTCTGATCTCTGCCAAGGCCAATGGTCGATTTAAAATACTGAATCCGGAGGTTATGGTGGACCGGGCTAGATGGCTCATTGGCGATGTACAATCCAAGGACCATATCCTCAAGACGTGCGCGGAGGGTCCGGTAAGCGACTTTATCGCGAAGTGGCCAGATTTTATGCAGCAACTCCTCGATCCAAAGCTAGTCAGCAAGGAGCAAGGTGCCGTCAGTCGCAAGACTCCGGAGAAAATCTACCATGTTTTGTTCGTGGGCCTCATGCATTTTCTTAGAGAGGAAGGCTGGGAAGTCTCCACTGAACCTCGAGTTGGTGGTGGCTACACCGACATTTGTCTGCACCATGGAAGGAAGCATATGGCTGTCCTGATTGAGCTCAAGTCCAGTGAAAAGCAGGCAGACATGGAGAGGGATGCCAATAAGGCACTCAAGCAGATCGAAGAGAATAACTATCGAAATTCAGAAGGTCTTCCGAACATTCACACTCTTCGGGAATATGGCATCGCTCGCTTTCACCTCAGTTCACATGTTGCAGGGCGATACCTGGAGCTCGATGGTCAGAGTCGGTGGGTAGAAAAAGATGATCCAATGATGGGCGTTTCGAGAAATACTTGACCGAATTATCAACTCGTGTCTAGTCTTACGTGACCCTTTGTATCTGTATTTGCCCCGGTCCTGTACTTGTCTTAATCTTTCGAATGCATACTGTCATAACGGTGTTGGCAATATTTAGAGCAGAGCTAAATGGTGTGATAAATTACCTTGTTTGCAGGGCTTTTCGCCGCCACCTGATGTCACATGGATGGCGAGGACACCCAGGAAATGTAGTTTCCGAACGCCCGAACAGTGTCCGCCCACTCTGACACACCACACCGACCGGCCGCCAGTCAGCCCTACACGTCGGTCCGTCAAAATTGTACACCGGGATAAATGTGAATCACGGTGGTAAAGTTTGTTTTGCAGTCTGCACGGGCGAGAAAACTTCAAGTGTTTGCAGAAGTATCGTCGGGAGCCAAATGTTGATCAGGAGTCAGGCGGGGAGAAAGAGATGCGAGGAATGTAATGTATGTGGTCGTCGCTCAGGAGGCGGATTTCGACGAAGCGTCGATGGAGGGCGGTGATTTCGCACAATAATGCACAGATGGCGCGGACCTTTAGGAGGGATACCGGTATGATTTAGCATGGCTAAGATACTCTACATATCAGCTCCATGACCGCCGAAAAAAATGTTGGTTGTACAATTTTTACAAACCGACGTACACCTTGCCCTTGCGCTTTAGCTCCTCGCGTTCCTCAGCCATGATCTCCGCGCACCCCTCGAGGGCTCGTTGCCGTGAAACGTCGCCGGTCCCAAAGGGTCCACCCTGGGGTCTGCGCCAAGGCTCAACGTCCCCTGACGATGCGCGATATCTCGGGAGCGCTGATGCGCCTCTGCCATCCCCCCCCAATCTCTCGTTCGTCCCTACCATCGCCGATCGAAGTGAAACAACATAGAGGGGTCAGTTCTCGCGCACGCCATCGATCGCAAGAGACGGAGACGCACAGCTGGTCGATATCAATGTGCTATTTATCAGGGGCGGGTTTCTTGGGCGGGTTGTGATCTGTCTGTTTGGACGGCCTGTGACCACCAGCGGAGCGGGGTGAGGTCGGTGAGGGTGTCCGAACTAGATGGTGAGAGGGAGAGACGTACCGCTGCTCGTGGTCCTCGTACATATATCTGGGGGTTGCCCACCTTGGACATCATGGCACCTGAGCGACGGTCGGGCCTGGTCATGTCTCTCTGATGAAGTTGTGAGTTGGGTTGGGATGGTTGGCTATAAGACAGGGCGTGACATAGGAAAAACTTAAAGACTCATACCTACAGAATCATCGTCTCCAAGTAGACTCGGTGCAAGCTGAATCAAGTTGGTCAGCGAATGACTGATGCGATGATGGGCCTCACAGAAACTCGTCATAGATCGAATCGTTCAAAAATCACTTGAATTGTAGAAAGACATGCAAACTTGAAAGTGACGGGCAAGAATGTAGGGACCACCGGCCTGCATCTCCGCCTACACGAGGCACAGATGCCATAGCACTAAGACGCGCCGAAAAGACGTCCTTCTCCGCCCTGCTTTGGCACGAACCACTCTACGACGGGCGTGGTCTGTAATTTAACAGAGTGCGTCGAAGGGCGCGACCTTGGATGCAAGGCGCAAGTGTTTACTAGTGCACCCGATCCTCGCGCCTATGTTCAGTCTCGACGACAGACCATCCAACGGCACTGATGGCCCCTCGCTTTGCCGGTTCTTAGGCTAGTAACCCTGTAAACCGTTAATATCTTTCTGTGTGGTATGCAACGGAATATGAACGAAATCTCGATAGAGGAAGACGACGAGCACATCACAGCTATACTCGCACGTGTTGACGATGATGAGGGGTCCCTCGCTGGCTGCGTGTTGGAGATCGGCAAGGAGCGAAGGAAGAAGGAACTCCTCGGGAAAGACCGGGTAGGTCGCAACGTTCTGCATTCCATGGGCGTGACTGGAAGGGAAATTCTAGGACTGAAGCGCACGCGAACGCCTGGGAACCCTGGCAAACCGGTCGTAATACAGTCCTCTATTCCTAAATGCGTGCAATGCGTTACATATTATACAGACAATGTCCACTCCTCAACAATAAATATCCTAGTACATAGAAGCCATTCCAGTAAACGAGAGATGAGATAAAGGTAATGCCAACTTCTGAAGTGGAGTCAGAACTCCAAGAAAGAAACATACTCTCGGTCTTGCAATACGACCGACGCGGACGAATACGAACATACTCTAGACCTCGAGGTGGGATCGCCAGTGTGCAAACTTCGAGGATACGTTGGCACTGTGGGCGATCTGGGCGGCGCCACGGGGCTCGTTGGCGATGGCAGTTTACTCCATCGGATCGAGAAAAGGCTATGTCTCTTTCCAGAGTGTCCCGAGATAGCGTCCTCGCTGGACAAAGGGTCGGATGTCACGGAATGGTTTGACGCCTCCGGGTTGCTGCCACACCTCTCTTGATCGTCCAACGCGCTGGAACCCCCTGAGGAGTACGTGGCCTGACTCGCCCTAGAACGGATCGTCATCCATTGAGCCGATATCAGTACGGACAAGTCGCAGGAATGATCTACCGCACCTTCTGTCCGCGTTCCTATCCTGCCTATCCTGTGCCTGCACGACGTCGCACCTCGTACCTCTCTCCCGCCCCTTTGTCGTAAAGAAACGCTTTTTTGGCTTAGTACTGGCACCTTGCGAACGACTCCGTCGCACACCAGATATATTACCGGACCCTCCGCGACCGGACGAGCGCTGAGTAAGACATCGTCAACATTGCACCGACGGGCAGTGTGGGATGACTCACGACCACGTTGGACTCCGCGTGGACTTTTCTTACCCGTTGTTCGTATTGCGCCTGCACAGCGCTGTGTTGACTGAGGATGGAAGCCGTCAGAGGATGGGCCTCTAGATCAGACGTCGACGGTTGGATGTTTCCAGAGCCTCCCCGCCCGCTGGACGTGAAGTGTTGTCGTTCGAGACCGGAGCGTTCAGTAGGCACCTCTGAGCGCGCGGGTTGAAGCGGAAGATGCATTTTGTCGGAGGTGGATGTACCCTGACGCCCTCGCGCCAAAGTGGCCGGTGGACCGTCAGACCGCTCGCCATTGGTGGAGACATACGAACGTCGGTCAACTGATCCCCCTCGTCCGTACGCGTACGAAAACTACGACAAGCACGATCAGCAATCCGCGAAGGAGAAGACGAAGGGGAATAAATGGCGCCCACCAACGTCGTACGTACAAATAAGTTTTGCTTTGCCTTCGACGGCGATAAGGGTTCGTGAGGGACCAAGTTCACTGCTACCTGAGCCATGCAAGAGTGGACGCGTCCAGGAGTGTAAATTGCCAACGGTAGGTGGGGGTGAGGTCACAATGATTGCATTCCGCTCCCGGGGCGGCTCGGGGTAAACATAAATGGTGGATGTCGGTGGGAGGGATCCACATCCGTCTGGGACACAATTTATTATGTGAGGATTTTGCCGCATGCATAGGGCACGAATGAATCGTTTGGCAGCATTTGATAATCAATCCTGTGTTTCAGCAAGATTGAGTTCTGTGAGATTGGGGGCGAACCCCGACCAATGTCTGGCGAAATCCTTATCTACTCGAATCGCACGCCTTATCAGCAACGAATTTGGGCGAGTACGTTGCGAGTACGTTGTAATTTCAAAAGTACGTGCTTAGTACTCGCCGCTAAAAATAGCACATTTGAGACAGTCGGTCTAGATATATGTAGTTGGAGAACTGACCGCCTGGTGGACGGTACCCAAACAACTTCAAGGTTGCTTTGATATGCTCGCTGTGCGCCTGCCAATGCTATCGCTAGGGCGTCGGGTTGATGAACATCAACAATGATTCATATCAGCGCCGGCAACAAATGACCACAGGATGAACCCGCTCGCCGCATCAAGGGTCCAAACGAAGTTTTCCACCATCATCGACGCTGGTCCAAGTTTGGAGAAATAGGCTTCAGGGTATAGCCTCCGCCCGGATCTAGAAAATTTTGACTGGACAGCTATCTGCGATAAGCACGCCACGCTGATACATGATTTATGCATACCAACAGTTCGGGATATCACTAACCATTACACAAGCAGAAAATTTATTGCGTGGGGGATCCCTCCAGAACCGAAATGCGCGAGAACCCATGCATTCCCCTTTGAAACTCCGGACTGTATTCTCAGGCAGGGTGGCCAACGCGTGCGCCAGAACAGAAGACAGCATCTCTATCGATTCCGCGAGGAGTTGAGGGTGACTCCGAGGAGCGTGCGTCCATTGCTGACCGATAGTAGCATACGAGGCCCGCGAGTGGGGTTCGGACTGGTTCGGAAGGGTAAATCAATTTGGACTCGAGTTGTTACACGATCAGGTTTTACCTGGGAACGACAACCGTACGTTACAGGCGAGACACGAGCCATTTTGAGTAAGACCAGACTTGGTGTTGAATATATGTAGATGAATCGGCTCTGGATCGCCGAAATAGATCGCGTGGACATTCCTGCGATTTGAACGCGGCATTCAGATGTTCTAACTGCTGACGGCACAGTGAACGTCGCCCATGGCTAATTGGCCAACGAATTCCTTTCATCGTGAAAGACATAGAAGAAAGCCCAGCGTGCGGAATCGCACCTCAATAGAATGGGTCCGTTGAGTACCGCCCAGTTGCCGAGAAGAAAGCCCAAACACGAATAAGTTCCATAGTCATTCATGCCGTTTTAAATCCTTAACACTTGGTTGGGGGCGCCACTCCCCAGACCGAGCGGAATAGTCTGAGGGAAGACTTCGCGAAGCGAGTGCATGGTTTTCGCACTTTTTTCTTGCGTGGGTATTCTTCTCCTTACGAAGTAGCGTGTGAATCACGCGTCAGTGGGCATACGACTCTGAGGTCGCTAAATCTGATTGGCACTCATCGCGAGGCCAACTGTCGAATGTCTCTAGGTCGCCAACGCGGTCAAGGCTTTCCGTGGTCCCGAAATTGAAGCCTTGGGGGGCGAGGACCCGACGAGTTGACATGAAGGCCGAGGAATGTCCGTTTGGTGACATGTCTGGTATATTGGCCCTATAAAGGGTTATATCGTTACCGGAAGTTCAGTCAAAGACCCTGTCAGCGTGAGTGTTTGCTGGAATCGATACCTACCAATGGAACAATAAACCCATCAGGCAGCTCCATATTTTAGTGGAGTGAGATCGGCTCTGCAGTACGATGTGACAGGCACTGACCGATATCTTGCATGGAGACCGAGTACCATTATCGGCCGTGACATACAATCTGAGCACAAGTATAGGTAAAAAAGGCATTTGGGAACATGGAGATCAATACATGTTGATGACCGAATGCCGAAGAACTGACAGGGCGCATAGACAGGAACCAATTGCGGCACGAGCAATACGAAAATCGGTGCCGGTATGTGACACGATAACGATCGAGAGGGACCGTTGGCTATACACCCAAAATTGCGTCACTTGAAGGCTGGTTCGTCACCAGGACCGGTAACGAAGGAGATAAGTACTGACAGGTCGATAAGCCCCTACACAGTATTGAATTGGAGTGCATACCATCCCGCATAGCATACGTTTGGGGTAAATTTTGGCCTGTTTCCGAAGTCTATAAGAGTCTATACAGTGGTCATAATCCATTTCCGACCATGTACAAGATAGGGCTATAAATTGTCACCTTCATCGGAAGGGTGGTCATACTGGTCATACCAGTGGTATAGAGGTGAATCCACCGTATCTTTGATTAGGGGATGGGTGAATGCAGCCTACTACTAGTGCAACTTGTTCGGAAGGTTCTACCAAGTTACATTTTGCTCACGAGGGCGAGAACGTGTGAATCACTCACCACGGGGGTTGATCCGGCCGAGGCCACAGTGTGGAGGTCACAACTGCTTCGCCAGGAACACTGGACCTTGAGCCACCAGTATGAATGGAAATACCATTCTGTACACACAGTCCGCGAGAGATTACCATGAAAGACTTATTCTGTGAGAACGTATCCGGGGTCGGGTGTATTAGCATTGTGCCTGACATGCTGTAAGTGTAAGTAGTCAGTTGACGCTTTGTAAGTACGGGAGGGACGTTGCGCCGTGGGTTGCCAAGCGTCATTGGGCCGTCTGCAATAAGGGGCCACAGGTCCTCTCATGTCGCACATCAACTTGACATGTGCGGAATCGAGTGACTGGAACCTCACCGTATCATCATCATATCATGATTTTGCGCCTTCAAGCAAGTTGGAAAATTTTATCGGAGGAGTCGTCGGAAGTTGGAACTGAGACGACGAAAGCTTGGCAGTCACGCGGTAACTAGTCCGTCACCAAAAAAAAGTTACAGTATTGAAGGGGGGAAGTAAAGAAAAGTCGGGCTTTCTTATGGCAAAAATGAGCACCTCAGCACAGTGCTAGACTTGGAACTCGCCCCGGGTTTGTGGAGGTGGAGGGCGACGCCGAAAGGTGCGTCTCTTATGTACACGTACGGCCCGGCGTGAACAAGAAAGGTAAGATGAACGGCTATTGCCTTAACCGAAATCGGCTTGGAGATCGTATGATATTTTATTCCGGATGGTTTGGAGGTCAGCCTTTGAGCGAGGCTTATTATCCCTGCCTCTATTCTTCGTTGTGCTCACTGACCCCGATGTCGATGGTAGAAACAGCGACCAGCACAACAGTTTCCGCCATCGAGCCCCTCGACTCCGAACGTTGTAGCGCTGTACGGTTCGAGACTCAATGCGTTGTCATTCCGGATCCTGCCCACCGTTCTCGACGGCCAAGAGTCGTCACAAAGTCGTTGGCGCTCCCGCTGTGGAAAAGATGGTCGTCGTCCTCGGGTCCTTCTATTTCTGCACCACCGGAAGATACCTCCGAAGAGTCGCACCTCGTGCTGCGGGTCCCCGTTCCAACGTACGTCGCTTCACTCGTGGATATCATCCGTGTACCCAACTCTGCTCCAGTTTTTCGCTCAAGCGTCACTCGACGGCTCGCTCCGTTGATCACACACCTCTCCCGCCTTGTCTTGTACATCGTCCTCAGCCTTCTGGTCCTTCTTGTGCTAGCACTCCCTCGAGTCGACATTCCCATGCCTCACGGAAACACTCCCCTTCTCCGTCTCGCTCAGACATCGTCACAGTACCCTTGCGTCCTTGTTGTGCAGCATGCCTGCCCGTCACTGATGCTGCTCTCGTTGGCAGTGATGCGTGGTCAGAGCATTTGTCGCGTGCTGCCTCGAGGCCCCATAGCATGAGCGCAGATGCTCGTTCTATTACCGTTGCGGGAAGTGCCGTTTCTTCCTCCTATGGCGCTCTAGGGGTCTCGATGAGCGTGGAAGAGATAGACAAGCGTCGGCGTTCGAGCGATATCGGACCGTCGACAACCAGCCGGGAGACGCTGTGGTTTGACAATGTGAAAGCCAAGGAAGAATGCAGGGTACCGTTGATCCTCCGTCGTACTGCTGCATCCAGTTCGTCTGCCGCCGATGCTCGCGGCCCCCCTTCACCCAATTGTAGAATCCCTCGTACACCGCGCATTCCAGAAGAGGAAGATGATGAAAACGAGAACGAACACGAATTGTTTCCCCTTCCATCTCCAAAGCGACTGTCTACGCCTACAGTGTCGCCGGGGCCAAGTCCTGCGGGATCCCTGTCCTCCCTCGTGGCTGCACGAGCCAACCAAAGCTCCACGACTAGTCCCACGCCCTCAATCTGTTCAGGAGACTCTGCTAGCCTGCTCCCAAGCAAACGACACTTTCTCGCGCCGCCACCTTGTTCGTCCTCCTCGTCTCTCAGTCTGCCCAAACTCTCCGAGTCGACGACAGACTTGACGTTGACCGAGGATCCACCCCGTACGCCATCACCCAGTCTCTTGTCCGGCCTCCCCCCTCTCTCTGGTCGCCTTCGTTCCCGGTCGCCTTCACCTCGCATTTCGTTCGTCCCACCAACCCCAACAGCAGACACGTCATTCCCTGCTGCGGATACCGCCCCATCCAAGATACCCCAATCCCCCAAGTCCATCGCTATACCATCGTCCCCTGGCTCCTCCCAGCTGTCCATCTCTCCTCATCATTCGCCGACACACGTCCGCTTCCGATGGCGCCCCAGACGCTCCGTTTCGGTAGACGCCATCTCCCCGACAACCCCGTCGCGCCCGCTATCGTGCTCACCCTCTGCGTCGACCATCTTGTCCAGCTCCTCGAATACGAAGAAGCCGTTTTTGATGGCGAGTCCACGACACATCATCGCAGACGTGCTACGTGGTGTCGGGGCGATAGGATCGAGTGGCGTAGCGCCCGGGCTGTGAACGTCCCCCAGTCTGGAGACCTCCCATACAACATTCTTAACATTCGGCCGCCAATTTCGCTCATCCAAGCCACGCTCGACACCGTTTCGCTGCAATCTATCTAATGCCTTCTGACGCAAATGCATGAGTCTGTTATACCCATCAACTCGCCAAGCGAGCAGCGCTCACCCACTGCATAATAATCATCATTCATGACACTCGTCTGTGCTTCATGTATCTCAACATTTATTAGTACCATAGTCGCAGTACCATCCCATAGTAGGGACTTTTATTTTATGTAATGTGTAATGTATAATGTCGTCGCCGACTGTCGCACGTCGACCCAAGTATTTGCTGCGATCACGACAAGTATCAGGCTGATAAGTTCAAGCCAATCATCGTAAACGCCTCGAACTTGATGACCGCGAGCTCCGTGATCACAGGCATGATGGCCAATTAATAGCCGCCGACTCATCTTGCGTGCGGCCGCCCCCTGTATGTCAATGATCACCGCCGCGATTCGGGACTCTGATGGTATGCACAGCGCAGATCAACGGGATAGCATTGGCGTGGCGCACGGGTATTTACACCGCGGTGGCAGGTCAAGCTGCCATCCTATGAATGGTTCGCCGTGCTCAGCGGGTGGGCGTCACAGGATTGATCAAACGCCTGCGCCCACGCCAAGCTGTGCGGAACAACTCGAGGCTTGACGGCGGAGAAAGGGGCTCTCGGCGGTTCCTTCCGCGCTCCTGGGCCTGATACCCGGATCGGAAATATGAACGCCGTATTGAAGCAAAACGGAACCAGTACTGCCGCCATCACGATGCGAGAAGCTCTCGCTGGTCCGTCGGAGTAGCCCAACTGTGCCCGCAGTGCTGACCGCCAAGCCAATCGAATCGATATCGCTCTCGGCCGACCGCCGAGAATGAAACGACAGGCTTGTCTTTCTGATCTGCATCCTCGGGAATTCGGTGATAGGCCCAGGCCCGGGATGCCTAACCTAGTACAGAGCCAGCGTTGGATAAAGGACACAGATGCAGGATGAGGATATAGTGCTGGCTCGTTTAGATCGCTTGCTGCACACGAGCGAATTGGGTTGCTATGCCTCTTGTCGATAGCGATAAGCACGCGGGAGAATACACATTAATCGCGTAGAAGCTCAGACAGGCGACCTCGGGGTCAATCAGGGATGGGCGCGTGTGTACTGTTCGCCTGATTCGTGTTGATCGGTGCTAATAAAGTACGGAGCGCGAGCAATAATAGAACAGATCCAAGAAGCACATGCGTACATAGATCTATGAATTCTTTGGCAGTTTAATCTGGAACGTACCTACGGCAAATGTAAGGTGAGATGCGGGTGCAATGTTGAGCAGAACTGTGTTAACATACAATGAGGTAAGGAGGTGATTTCTGTGGACACAGTTCCGTGATGTCCGATGCGGGCAAGAGCACCACGAATGAGTCCCGTCGGAAGGGCGAGGTACTTTGGTGCAAGAGATCAATAAAAGGAGTAGGCGAGACGAAAAACATACTATTCTGGCACGTTTGAGAGCTTCAGGGCGACCTTGCCAAGAAGATATGCGCGAGATGGGTTTGAAAGTGTTATCTTGTAGAACAAAGACACCCTAAACACGACGTTTATCAGCAGTGATGTGGAGAGAACAGACATGGAACAGACGCGATGGTTGGTGCGGAGGTTGTCTACTTGCTTGTCCCAACAAGACACCCAGAGCTCTTTGCAGACAAACTTGATCGCGTCGAGAGCGTCACCAAACAAGGGTCTGTCACGACATAATCTACACGGATATCGAGAATCAAAAACGATCTGATGGCTAGAGAAGGCGTACTTCTCCACAAAATTTCCACCCACATGGAGCCCGATGGCTTCCAAACGGGTGCGCACGGCATCGTCGTCCTCGTCGTCTGCGGATGCCGCCTGCGTGCGTGAGGTCGTGCTCCCAATGCTGTCGCGGTGAGATTGCTGGGGTTTGGTAGGGGGCGGGGGTGGATTGGGAGGGAGGATGCCTGCGTCTGCCATTTCCTGCTCGATCTTTTTGGCGCGTGCGGTTGCTACGGCCGAGGATGCACGGAGGGCGTTGACGGCCTCGATGAGGAGATAGTCCATTGCGGCGGCATCGACGAGACGGACGGGCGGGTCGGCGAGGAGGACGAGCGGCGACGGGGAGGGCGAGTGCAAGGAGGGTCGGGATGTCATCACGATGGTACGAGAGGGGTTGGGCAACTCGGTATGACCGAGCACGTGACCCATCACTCTGACCGGCACCGAGTCCGACGTCGACGAGCCATGATCGCCATCGCATGAACCACCATCCGCGCCGCCCCCGCCGACATGTCTGGAATTATGGGCTTCTTCAACTCCAAGTTCCCGCCGACAATGAACCCGCGCGACCGACCATCCGATCCTCTATCTCGTCTCCGCTTCGCCCTCGAAACAATGCCTGGTTCACGCAAGTACGTCTTCACGCCCGCGACTCGCGCAGAGATACTCTCAGAGCTCTACGATGCCTTCTGGGGACCGTACGCCCATCTCTTCCTTCCACTCTCCAACTCCAGCCTCCCCATGCATGCCACCCTCGCTCCAGTTCAAGCAGAACTCGCGTTTGCTGGCGCCGGCTCAGAAAACCCCGTGGTGCCAGGTCGTCCGTGTGGCCACATATTCACCAAAGGAGAGAGCTGCTTCCGATGCAAGTGAGCACTCCCTCCCTCCTTCTCTCCTCTACTCCCTAATCGCCTCTCTTTAGGGACTGTGCCCTCGACGAGAGTCGTGTTCTTTGCAGTCGCTGCTTCCGCTCCAGCTCTCACAAGGACCACAACGTTAGTTTCTTCATCGCACAACAGTCCGGTGGTTGTTGCGACTGCGGTGACGCCGAGGCCTGGCGTCACGACATTCAATGTCCCTTCCACCCTCTCCTCCACGACACCGATCGCGTCTTTGATTCCTCCGTCCCCGCTCCTGACACAACCCCAAGAGCTCTTCCGACCTCCATCTCCGACGTAGACATCCCTCCCGTCCCTCATTATCCTTTCCGCGCCGCCTTCCCTCCAGAACTCAGGGACAACATGGGTCGCACCATCGGTTATGCCCTCGATTTTCTTCTCGACATCCTCGACTGCTCTCCAGACGAACCGAGCGTCCCCTCGAATGAAGCTGACCTTCGCCTCAGCCCACTGCGGACCCCATGCAGAAAGACCAGTATTCCGTCATCATTTGGAACGACGACAAACACTCGTTCGAGGAAGTCATTCAGCTCATCTGCGATACCACAAACCGCGATCGCAAAGAAGCCACTACAATGGCACACGCCATCGACGAACATGGTCGTGAGATCATCGATATGAACACCAATGTCGCTCGTCTCCTGGAGATAGCCCAGGTCATCTCCAAAATCGAGATCGGTGTCACCATTCGGCGCGCATACGACACCTTCAGAGAGCAGGTCGTTATCGTCATCATCGAATGGCTCCTTGACCTCACCCGAAGTAGACTCGGAACAGATACGCTCGTCATTCGCGAGGTCGTCGCAGCGGAATTGCTTTCACCTAGGCGCCGCGAAAGCAACATTTACGGTTCTGCATCTCACGTTCCCGACCTCTCCAACGAGACTCCCAATCCGTGTAGGATCGACTGGATGTTCTTATACCATGCTCGACTTTGGAAGAAACCGCGTATCAGCTTGAAGGAGATATACGCAGCCGTCCTCACACTATCCCACCCTCACAAACTCGCCATAGGTTTGCCATCTTCCCGATGAGATATTCTTAGCAGCTAAAACCACCCTTAGGGAGCCACTTCGCGGCCGTGTATCCACGCGTCGTGGATGCATATCTCCTTGTTGACAGGGAAGCGGAAACCTCCATCAAATATTTTGCCCTCCAGCTCTTTACCGTTCCATCAGTCGCAAGTCATATCGTGCGGTACCATGATCTTGTCACGCGTTTACTCGATATCATCATCAACTTCTTCACGAACCAAATCGTCAACAAACGTATACTCAACGCTCCAACAAACGATTCCGAGGTCGCGGAACTGGATGTGGATAGTTTCCCCTTCAAGTCGAAGCGTTTCATGCCAGTCTTCAGTGACCTTCGGTACCTTTGCCACAACGAACCCGTCCAACAACTCATCGCCAGGAATCCTTCTTTCATTCGCAAGTTCGCCAAGGTGTGCCAACTCTTCATGTGCGTCCATCCGAATAAACGCGCGGCCACCAATCATGTCGAGTACGAGACGGACGCTTGGATAAGCGTATTCAACGTTACGCTCTCTCTATCGCGCGTCATCAAGGTTTACGGAGAGGCCTTCAGTTGGGCGACGCCCTCACAGTTCATCAACGCCATCTCCATAGTCGTGAAAGACATTCTCTCAGTATGCACATTGACAAACGACAAGCTCGACAAGAACAAGTTCTCGAAGCCGGCATACCACGACGTTCTCTTTGGGGACGTCGAATACACGATCGTGGAGTTTGATGTCTTGGAGGGCTGGGTTAGCTTCCACCACTCGTTGCACTGGCTTTTGGCGGAGTTGTTGAAGAATGTTGACATTCTTTCGGAAGAGTCGCTGAGTCGCGTGGGCGTCGCAAGCGTACGGGATTTGTTCGTGCGAATCGCGACGGAGGACAGTATTCTCACATTAATCGATTTCCCCTTGCGAGGTAAGCTTCATGATGACCTTGTTCCAACCTGGCCTTTAATTTGGTCTTGTAGTACTCGCGATGGTTGCCCAGATTCGCTCTGGCCTGTGGGTCCGCAACGGCTTTCCGATACGTGGCCAATTGTTGCACTACCGCGATTTCATGCTTCGTGAACTGTGCTATGACCAAGACCTGTTCATCCTCCAAACATCCCTCATCATCCTCGATCCAAACACGGTCATCGTGAGCATCCTTGACCGCTTTAGGCTCCTCCAGTTCTTCCGCGGAGCAGTGGTCCACCCGACCTACGAAGGCCCTCAGCTGTCCAGCATGGTTGAGGAGGTATTGTATGTCATCATCACCCTCTTGACTGAAAAGGGCAGTGCGACCAAGTTGCCGCTTCCGGTCTCCGTTCGGCGCGAGATCATCCATGCGCTTGCAGCTGGACCGTGCACTTACACCGACCTCGTGAAGCGAGTTTCCGAGCGCATGGCAGACGACGTCTGTTTCGAACACGTTCTTAGACAAGTCGCCAACTTTAGGGCGCCAGAAGCGACCACCGATATAGGTACCTACGAGCTCAAAGACGCGCTGTACGACGAGGTGAACCCGTTTTATTACCACTATGCTCGGAACCGACGTGAAGAAGTCGAGGCGGTGCTCAAGGCTCGGTTGAAGAAGAAGACCGGCGAGATGGACCCTGTGATCGTGCCGAAGCCAATCGGTATCGAGACTGGTCCGTTCTCGATCTTGCCGTCACTCTTGGAATCGGAGGTACTTCTCCAAGTGATGTTTTACGCGATTTACAACATCCTGGTGTTGACGGAAGCGGCCGGGATGACACCACCGTCCGCGGAGGCGATTCTCGATCAAGCGTTTTACCTCGTCATGATCGCGCTCGTGGAGCGTGCGTCGGTTTTTAGCCATCTGTCCGCGCTCAAGGCCTTTGAGGACGGCAAGAACTTGATCGATATCATCTGTGCGATGGAGCATGCGGAACATTTCAAGCCTTACAGCGCTCGGGTGAAATGGATTTTAGGGGAGATCTCCAAGTTTGTTCCGGAGGAGGTGCTGGCGCGTCGCAAGGTCGTCACAGTCGTGGAATCTGGCGCAGATCCTGAGACGCTCAAGAAACGCGCGGCGAAGGCGCGTCAGGAGGCAATCATGGCTCAGATGAAGGCACAACAAGCGAGCTTTGCGGTCAACTTTGAGGACGTGGACGATGATGAAGACGAAGATATGGAGGAGACGTTGGAAGAGCTGGTGCAATATGGTTCGTGTATCGTGTGTCAGGAGGATCTCAACGACTCGAAGTCGTGGGGGACACTTGGCCTCATTCAACCTAGCCGCTTGCTTCGGAAACATCCCGATAGCCACAGCGCGTATCTCAACGAGTTGATGGGAATGCATCCCTCGCTCGACCGCAGTCCACCGCAACCACCACCGTCGACTTTCCCGTCTGTGGACGTGAACCACCACGAAGACGTCACCCAGTTCGCCCCCAACTTTGATGGTTTCCCGGCACAATACACCCGCTTTGGCTTGCACACGTCCATGTGTGGCCACATGATGCACGTGGAGTGTTTTCAGGTTTACAACGCGTCTGTTCGTCAACGGCATCGCTCACACGCAACCCGAAATCATCCAGAGAACATCCTTCGCAAGGAATACATTTGTCCGTTGTGTAAGAGCCTGGGTAACACCATTCTCCCTATCTCTCGGCCATCTATGCTCCCGGCTACGACCGTCCCATTCCCCGAGTGGGTGCGCGCGGTGGGGATATCGACCCTCAGGTCCAAACCCGATACGGTGATGGACTCGTTGCAGTTCCGGAGTGGGACGGGCGAGTTCGTCTTTTGGAGCGCGCAAGATGCCAACTACGCGGTGCAGATTCGGCGCGGGGAGAATTTTGAGACGTTCAAGATGTTGGACAGCATTATGAACGCAGCCAGGGTCGTTTCGCAGCAGTCGCGTCATCTACGAGAGAGACTGGAACCCGATTCGGGGGAAAGGGGTTCGGGGATTTATTTGCCGGAGGAGCTCATTGGTTACACGATCGCCTCGATCGAGGTAGCAACACGCGGGACGGGTGCGGGCGCGACTGAGAACGTCGCGGACAGCCTAACGGAGACGCAAGTACGGATGGTGCGGTCTCTGCTCGGATGTTTGGCCTCGTTGGCGAAGATCGAGCTGGAAGGACGACCGGACGGAGGGAAGGAGGGGGTGAAGCAGGCCATTATCAAACGCCTATTGCCAGAATGGAGCAGGACGTCGTTCACGCCGTATTCTTATCCCTTGCTCCTCCGTGATCCATTTACAGTGCTCGTCGAGACGGCTGCCGTCGCCCCAGAGATCCTCCAGCACGTTCTGGTGTTGTGTTACTATGCGTGCCTGGCACGCACCGTCATCGGAATGGTCTACGTCTTGAACAAGGCGCGGTCTTGCAATTCCATCCAGGTCACGTCACGAAGCCATGGAGACCTATTTGGCGACGTGCGGATGTTTTTCATGTCCGTCGTCCGTCACTCGCCTGTGTTTGAGCACACCGCAACGCTCGTGTTTGAGATGTTTGGCGAATCTCGGATCGAAAAGCTCCTGTACGCGTTTACGCTGCCTTTCCTCCGACGCGCGGCCATCCTATGCCGTTCCGTTCTCCCGAATACGTTCACGACACCGTCGCCGAGTGGTGCTGCAGACGACAACGAGTACCGGCGTCTTCTCACCCTGCTACACATCCCCCCGCTATCGGATCTACCCCACCAAGACACGCTCCAAACCGCGCTCTCTGGTTGGTGTGCACACTATGGCCATTCGCATGCGGCATCGCAGCTCAACTGTGGCGTCGTCCTGGACTATCCGGGCGTCTACCGCCTCGCGCGGCTTCCGATCGTGCTCGACAATCTGTTCAACGGGCGGGACAAGGTGATGCGGTGTGCGCGGTGCAACACCGTACCGACCGACGCGGCTATCTGCCTGATATGTGGTACGACGTGCTGCATGCTCAGTCATTGTTGCATGGACGGTGACTCGAACGGGCGAGGGGAATGCAACATGCACACGCGAGAGTACGTCCGGACCCCCATCATTTCGTGTTGCGCTTTGGTGTGCTCACGTGGGGCGCGGTTTTTTTTTCTTTTTGCAGGTGCGGCGGCGCGGTGGGGTTGTATTTCATCGTCAAGCGCTGTTCGTTGCTGTACCTTTATGCCAACAATGGGTCGTTTGCGCAGTCGCCTTATTTGGACGTGCATGGAGAAGTCGATATCTCGATGAGGTGGGTTTGGCGTTGCCTGCTTTTTACGTTGCGCGTTCGGGATACTCAACTGGGGGCGTTTTTGTTTTATAGACGAGGGCGGAGACAGTACATCCACGGTCCCCGATGGGACGAGATACGAAAGACGTGGCTCAACCATGGTATTCCGACGGCCGTCGCGCGCAAGTTGGAGAGCACGGTGGACAGCGGTGGGTGGGAGATGCTGTGAGCGCTTGTGATCCGTCTGTGTCTGTCAAGAGAACAGTTTTTGCATTTCGTGTATTACAGTCATAGATTTCATGTATTCGAACAGACGCGCTCATTGAGAGGGAAGGGAATCAAGCTGCATGACCGTTGACGAGGGCGTGCTTGAGTCTAGAGACGGTTCGCTCTAACCCGAGTACGTCGATCGTTTCGGGCACGGTCGGACCGGTCTGAGGGCAAAGAACGAGGGTGAGCGAAGGGGTTGGAAAGTAAAAGGAGGACGGACCTTCATTGCGGTCAACGCGTGTCGAAGCGCCGTCATGAAGAATTTTTGCTTGAGCCCGGTCGCATCGCAAGCGGCGTGGATGAGCGAGGAGAAATTGGAGACGTCGCGCGTGTCTGGCTCGGTCTCGAGGTGGCGGATGGTGGCATTTAGCGCACGATCTGCAGAGCGGATGAGGAGACGAGGTGAGTTCGCTCGAGGAGGGGGGAACGGAAGGGTGCTCACTATAATCGTCACTCGATATCGATTCGCGCATGAGCTGCGCCTCGGACGTCCGATAATCTGGATCCACGAAAAGGTAGGGAGCCAAGTTGGGCACTTGTTGTACGTTGGTTATCCGTCCCTGGTCATGAATGAGGGCATGGCACTTTTAGCTGGATCGTCGAGGCCTCACCTGTAACGCATGGATAACTCTGGCGATGTATTCCGGGGCCGTGTATTGGCTGTCGAGAGAACGTCAGGCAAACGTGGCATTTTTCCCCACCTTGCACGACCTACCTGGCAGGGAAGGAAGCGCGTACGAGATCGTGTATCCCGCGTGCATGATACAACGTTCCTTGGTCGTCCTTCCAGCTGCGCATGAGATGGTGTTTGTTGAGGTATTCGAGTTTGGCGGGTTCCAGAACTTGTCGACGATGCGTCAAGGATGCGAGATCAAACTTTTTGTCGCAGATTTTATTCGATCGTATCAAGGGTGGGATATTCGAGACGCACCTGTTCGATGAGTTCCGGCAGCGTCAGGATAGCTGTGCTTTCGGGACTGCGGACGGTTGCAGTCGAGTCTGAAGGGGATCGTGCTGCTTGTCCCCAGCCTGCCAAGGCTAGCCAATTAACCAATGCCTCTGGCTCCCACCCCCTTTTCTAATGTTTTGGTTGAGTGTAGAGGCGGAGATGGATATGCATGACCGCACAACATACCATGAACTCCTGGACTGCAACGTCACCCTTGCGTTTTGACATCTTGGAACCATCTGGATTGAGCAGTATAGGGAGATGTGCGAATTGAGGCGGCTTGAGTGAAAGGGAAGAATACAAGTCGAGATGTAACGGAAGAGACGGAAGCCATTCCTACGGGATGGCATGATAAGAAGAGTTCGTTTGGAGGGACAAGGAAACATGCCTCTCCTCGGATTACGTGGGAGATGCCCATCTCATGGTCATCGACAACAGAAGCAAGGTGGTAAGTAGGGAACAAGTCGGATTTGAGGAGCACGGGATCTGTTGGCAGAGAAGCATGAGCATCCCGCAAATCTCCAAAGACGATGTCGTGTGTCGGAATGCGTGGAGGGAGCCTGTCATCCTAGGCAAACAGTTGAAAATAGGGCCAAGACTGGAACGATGACATACGTTGAGTCTGACAATAGACTTTTCGCCAGCACGGACGCGTCTTGCAACCTCTTCTTCGGTGAGATGAAGACATGACTTGTCATACGTTGAGTTGGATCCGGTCCGAGCTAACCTCTCCCTAGTAGCAGCGAGTTTGTCTGGGGAGCAGAAACAGCGATATGCATGACCTGACTGCAGGAGTAGCTGAGAGGGAAAACACTCTGGCAAAGGTAGCGCGAACCTCCAAGAGCCGATGTGCGTACGAGTGATACAAGTCTAGACGTTCTGACTGCCAGAAGGTCGGTAAAGACGACGATGGAATCGACAATCCTCACGTACCTGATGATACGGGCCATGTGGACCGCCCAAACCAGGGCCTGTTGGGGAAAAGGACAACCGTCAAGTTCTGAGTGCTCAGAGTCCCGATGTAACTTTACCGAAATCAAAGGCGAGCCCAGCCCAAGTCAACGCTGACCGAATGCCGTCGACAGCTCCTGGAACATACCGCGACTGCACAGACGCAGCGTAAGTTTAAAGGGAGCAAAGCAGACAATAGAGCGCACGGCATCCGTGTCTTCGATTCGAAGTATCCAATGGCCGCCGTGTTTCTTTGCGAAAAGATGGTTGTAGAGGGCTGTTCGAAGACCCCCGAGGTGCAGAGCGCCAGTGGGAGAGGGGGCAAAGCGCAACAACACTGTCATTTGATTATATGTGGAACAAAGTGGCGGCGGTACAAACGCGGCTCAGCCTTGGACTTGGTGGTCAATCTGGGGCTGGCCGATATTCGGGCCCATGTCCTTCCTTTACGGCCACAAACAGCATGTCGGATCTCACAGTCCTTGTCTCGCCCACACCATTGTATCCCAAACATCACTCGTTGGGTTTCAATTTCGCCCGTCGAAGTGAAAATGATCTCACCCGACCAGTCATGGTCACGCTGGAGAGCGCCGACACAGACGAAGACGGTCCTCGTTCGCCTGTCGAAGTTTCCCACTTGAACTCGGCGCTTCTGTCTCCCCCAAGGAGGACGTTCAGGGCATCGAGGTCTCCACCGCCCCAGCGGTCTGCATCAGCTCCTCCTCTGAGTCCTCTCACAGTTCTGCCAACCTCATCCGAGGAGTCGCTCGATACTTCACCTATAGCAGTCGTACCCAGGCGTTTTTTCTCTTCATATACGCACACAGACAACAGCGAACTCTCTCGCCCACCACCCCCACTTTGTAAGTGCCCGCACTAGTCTGTCGATTGACGGGTGCTCTAAACGTGTCACGACAGTCCGTCCAACTACGTTTTGGCGAAGGACAAAGCGGTCAGGTGTAGCAGGCGCCTCATACTCCCCATCGTCACATCTTATTCGTCGGTCCACCTTCATCGCTGCAGGTCTTTCATTGGACAAGCCTGAAGCAGACATATCTGCTCTTGGCGTGGAATCACGAGTGCAACTCATAGTGCTCGGACCCGGCTACAATCCACAATAGCGCATCTTCCCGACAGGAAGCATGGTGTATATACAGTCATTGGGTACAAGATCTACTATTCCTTTTAATTGCTTTACCTACATCGATCCCTTCAGGTCTTGTCAACCGGTACAGAATCAACCAAGCAATTCCATCCTCGCCGAGCACTTCATACGATGATGGGTCGTCGTATTATGCTGCAGGAGACGCGCCGGCTCCGACTCCTTTGCTTACGGATACCTCGGACGCCGATACAGACGGAGCCACCACTACTCAGGACGTCGTTTTCTCTAGCGACCTTCCTACCGTTTCTTTAATTCAGATCACTGCGTTACCCCCAGCGACAACATCACTCCAAGCTGTCTTGCCGAAGCTTCCGTATCATCGCCAGCTGAACGTCCTTTATCTCGTCCCTTTGTTCGTTGCACTCGGTGTTGTGCTCGGTGCCATAACTGCCGTAATTTTGTTCAAATGGCGAGAAAACCGACGTCGTTTGCTTCGCACTTCGACTCTCCTGCCTGGTCCTCCCTACGCCCCACCAGAAAATGACGTTGAAGAGCATTTGCTCGTTCATGGATATCCAAGTATGGAACAGGTGTCCCTTTTTGCTGCCGCTACTCCTAGTAAATTCACCATTCATGGTTCACGATACATACCCAAACGAACACTCGCATGGAAGACCCATGACACAACTCAGCCCCCTTACTCTCAGCCGACCTACGCGCAGGCTATTATTCCCTCGAGTGATGGAGAGAGGTTCACGGTGATCACAGAGGAAGATCCATTCCTTGCGACACCCCCGATGGTTATGCAGCAGTCTCCCAAACCATCGAACGACGCCTCTTTGCCAAGTCTACGTATTTCACCGTCGTTAACAGACCCCACCTCCGGAGACACACATCATACCAATTTACCGAAGCCATTCCGACGTGGCATGTTTGGGATTTTGAAACTCAAAGGTCCTTACCTCCCGGTGCCTAATGCACGCAAGGCGTATACTGTCCTCACGCCGGACGATGAACCTGCTGATAAAACTCCTACGAACCCAGTGCGTCGGGTTAGCAGCTTAAAGACAACGCTTGCTGGCAAACGTCGTTCTCGCAGCGCGCGCCGCTCTCTGGATGATGGTTCTTACATCAGCGACACGAAGAATGCACTCGGGCTGCTTGGTTCGCAAGATGAAAAGCATGATCTCGCAGATTCCCCGGTAGGTTTGCCAAAGCAGACCTTTCGTCTGAAGGAAGGCACGTTATCTTCTCCCACTCGGGGTGAAACAATGAAGAAGCCCCGCAAGGTGACTCCGTTTACCTCGGAGCCCAAAGGGTCGCCGAAAGAGGCGATATACAGCGAGGAGGAGTCAGTAAATATGCGTAGGGGAGGTGAAATTGAGGAAGGGAAGCATTCTGACATCTACACGAAGGCACCTCAACGTCGTCGTTCGCGAACACCCCACAAAGAGCTATTGACTGGTGGTGCCTCTAGGCGGTCTTCAGCTCCTGATACGCATGCATCGGTCTTACCTCTCAGCCCACCCTCGTTGATGTCATCGCCACTCGAAAAGTCCCTCTTTTTCACTTCACCTTTGTCCTCGAGTGCGTCTCTCGCAAGCCGCATGCATCACCTTACCTCCACCCGTTCCTCGCCTCTGCATCATGTAGACAGATCGCCCGAGCTCTCTCTTTTCCCGTTACCCTCTAAAAAGAGAAAGGCGACGAAAAAGCTACGGACCAGCAGGCCGGAACCTCCCTTGCCTTATCCCCCATACCCCGATCACGATCATAGCCAGCCAGCTCCGCGAGAGCGTTCCACCTCTGCTAACATCAAGTGGCGGTCCGTTTCCCCTGGTTCTCCACGGCTCAAGGGGCGTTCCACCAGTGCAACGCAGCCAGCAAGCACGACGGGCATCTGTTCGCTTGGGTCGCTATCCCCAACGAGTCTTGCGACTGCCTTGGCTTGTTCATCGAGCTCGGATGTGCTGAACAAGGTGAACGACATCGTCGCCCTTGGTTATACCAAGAAGCGGAAGTCTATGGGATCGGGCGACGAGGTTGCGCCGAGCTTGCCTGATTCTGTCTGATACCCAACGCTTTCTCGTGGACGTTGAGCATGCAAAGGATGTAGGTCAGCGGAATCGTGACGATACATATGTGCTTCCATCTAGCTTTACAGCTTGTACTAGTCTACGATATCCTGCTCATAATGTTTTTCTCCCTGGTATAAGTTGGCCCTCGCGCCGCTCAATATGTTGTCCCAGTAAGAGCAGCTAATTAGGCTCATTACGATGTAAAAATGGTGGAATCTTTGCCGTGAGTCATGGGGATCCCGAGAAAGCGAAGTCTCGCCGGAGTTTGCCGCGTGAGTCTGATCACCTCTTGCCAAACAAACAAACCTGAGCGTCCGAATCCGCAGTACTCCTGTCGACATCACCACACCAGAATCCACTGATCCCCGCGCCGAGTATCTCTCCAAACCAGCCTACTTGACGGTATTCTCCCAGCTCCACGGACCACCTCGAGGCACTCTCATCTTTCGTCCGCGTGTACACGCTCTCCCCGTGCTTTCGCGCCGAGTGGTCACGAACGAACCGACATCTCGCTGAATTTTGGAGGCTCGAAGTGGACGTGGACGAAATAGGTCGGCAATGTGTGTGGATTCGTGGGAGCTTGTGTCAAGGCCGCACTGGGGACGCGAGGAGCGTGGGTCGCTCGCAAAGGCTATAGCTGAACAACAGGAAAGGGCTAGGAGCCTGAGAACTGCTCTGAACCATGTCCACGGATAACATCTACCGAGGAGATTTTTGAGCTCGAAAAGTATCACGCGTCCGCTGTATCGCGAGCTCGTCTATTTGCGTTTGAGCAGCCAAAAGAGGGTCATGGATGCGAGCGCGGAAAGTAGCTCGGCGAGGTACTCCTCAAGGTTCGTCACGGACTACCTGAGTGCTTTGAAGCCGTGTTACGTGAACGACAAGAGAACGGTAGCCTGCTTCGACCCTTTTGGTACCATTCGTTGGCCATGGGCTGGATCCCGCAGGAGACGAATATGGCTAGTGTGTGGATCTCACGAGATGGTTCTGAGCTGAATCTGAGTTTCTCTCAACGACGTTCTTTTTCTTACATGCGCATTCTAACCCGACAGGCAATCCAATCATTCGATCACAATCCCTTTGCGGTGTGATCACCGAGAGAAGACGTTCTGAGCTGAGCACATTCTTTTCTTCCATTTTCTAACACCAACAGACCATCCTTTCATTCGATCGCAATCCCTCTACATACAAATACCATAAACCCTATTCGAACCAAGACTGAAAGAAAACATTTCGAGAGCCGCCGTGACAAACTTGACTTCGTCTACCTGCCAGCGATTTACAAGCTGAGGTTGATGGGAGAGCAGCCAAGGCTGATCAACCCGTACTACGTTGCGGGGGAGAATGATCAGCACGACTCGCCTCCACTCGTGGGCTCAGAAAAAGAGGGTCAACTTACGACG
>JBBPRK010000073.1:0-49327 GCA_038093075.1 Boletus patriciae
GTCCGCGGGCGAATGGGTCGAAAAACACGTGGCTGCGGCTCCGTTTGTCGTGACGTCTCAGAGCAACGGTTCAATGCCACCACCAGCCACTATACCGTCACATAGCAAGAGACAGGTAGAGGAAGATGACGACGACGACTCGGACATGGATGTCGGCCCTCAGCCTCTAACGAAGGTGATCGCGTCCAAAAAGGTGGACGAGCGCGCTTATGGTAGTGCGTTGTTGCGCGGCGAAGGCAGTGCCATGGCCGCCTTCTTGCAAGACGACCCACAATCCCGTATCCCTCGTCGTGGTGAAATCGGTCTCACGTCGGACGAGATAGCACAATTCGAGTCTGTTGGCTATGTGATGAGCGGCAGCAGGCACAAGCGCATGAACGCTGTCCGTATGAGGAAGGAAAACCAGGTCATCAGCGCGGAGGAGAAGAGAGGTATCCTCAAGCTGCAGAGAGAGGAGAGAGAGAGGAGAGAGGCTATACTCAGGGAAGAATTTAGTGAACTCGTACACGAGAAACTCAAAGCGCCGGAGACGAAGCGGACGGTCGCCTAAACCATCTTGCACCCGTCACCCGCTGCACTCTGACCGACGTAGCATATATATTCGACACACTAAAATATGAAGGATGGTTCCATGCTTTGTCGGAACTAATACACCGTACGAGCATGTACAAGTAATAGTGTTTAGAGTTCGTCACGCTTGCCAGGCTGTATGTCCGTGAGTTCTGTCGTGAATATCAGAGCAGCATTCGGAGGGATAGCTTTGCCAGCCCCACGCCCCCCTAGAGCACACATTGTAAGAAACAGAGCCAGAATGAATGACGATAGACGAACTGTAAGCCAAACTAGAAGGAATAGTCAATGTGCGTTTCTCTCCGACACAGGCACCCAAAAGACCCTGGTCCCAGCCACGAATCACTTGACCAACGCCAACTAAGAATAACATGGTGAGCGCTGTGAGCGTGCGAGAAAATATGTAGGGAGGACGCACGTGTGAAGGACAAAGGCTTGCCCCGGTCGAGACTATGGCACCCACGTGAGTATGGCGCGTTCAGGTTTCACAAAACGACGTACCTCGAGTCAAACTTGGTTCCACCTTCAAACAGAGTACCAGTCTGAAATGTACGACGCCCACGGTGAGAACAGCAATAAATGGACGGTCGTAGACTGTAACTCACGTAGTGAACGGCGATGGTGTCCCCATTGGCTGCCTTCTCGCGGCATTCTTCGGGCATAAAAGTGGTCTCAATCTGGAGCTCCGTGGGGGGCTGAGCTGCGAAGACGCAGACCGCCACTGCCAACAACGAGAACCAGACTTTCAACAACTGCATGGTAATTGACACTGAGTGAGTTTTCACGCGACTTAGTATGGCCAACACACGGCGACGCTGACTAAGATTGCCGTGGGTTGCCGCTGAGTCAGCAACTGTACAGTGCGAGTCCACCTGTAACCTTAATATCCCTACTTGCCTCACCCCAATCGACCCCGACCCCGACGAACAAAATGGTGGGCAAACACGACATTATATAGCATCCTGTTCTTATCCCGTCCTTAGCCTTCGCAAAAGACCTTTCGCACGAAGCGGATCCTCGCCAAGGCCTCCCGCCAGAACCGGTGAGTCAATACGCACGGAAGACGACGGACGGATGCTCAATGGACGTCATCCTTCTAGACCCATTCCTCAGTGGTTCCGCCTGAAGACGGATACCAAAATCCAAGTACGCATTTGCCGATAGCGAAGCCGTCAAAATTTCTGACGATGCCCCCGTTTCACAGTACAATGCCAAGCGTCGTCACTGGCGGCGCACCAAACTCAACATTTGATGCGTCCCTTCTTTTTTATTGTTCGGATGATTTCCCGTGAGGGAGATAGCGGGGAGACAGGCAGATGGAGATATGATATGCCGACACACCCGCACCCATGTACCACACGCAAATGCAATCATGACGCCTCTGCAGTTTGAGTGTTCGGACTCGGGTGGCAGGTCAGTGTGCCTCGATCGATGCATTTTCTAGTTCCAGAGTCCCGCAAGTGGAGTGGCCTTCCGAGTCAATTACGGCCCTCGGGGGTGCAGAATGGTACATGCATACCGCGATAGGTCCACTTATCAAGAACATGGGTAGTGCTAGCAAAGACCTGGCATCCTCTTGACCATCTTCCAACCGCCCACAATGCGCCTTCCATCGGGTTGGAACGCGATTTGTTTTGACAACCAATAGTGACGATGCTCAAGTTCGCACCATCTTGGCGAACAGATGCCGCGTGTGCTCATCAACACGTCTAGCGGCCATCTTTAAAGCCCTCCCGATTTTCAAGGAGCCTGTTTCCTCGATGATGACACAGCTTGACCTTGCCCGTGTCGGGCAGACGGTGGGGGAGTGCTTTCGGTGTGGAACCCTCTCGTACAGGTGGGAAGGGAATGAACTCCTGTTCAACATGGTGGAGAATATGTCAATACACGACCTCAAGTGAACGGGCAGCTACGAAGGTTCTGTTCACTCGTACGTGACGCCGGATTCCATTTGGCATAGAGCAACACATGTTGAACACGTTGTGCGAGTTGTTCCTCCGTGAAAGCAACCTTGAACGGAGTTTACACCTTGGAGCATGTGTCCGAAGAGGGCCCTGGAATGCCGATTTTGAGCACATGTTGCAGTACTATAGTAGATGGTTGTGGTAGTAGCGTGTATGTCAACGTGTTCACAACACCGCCATTCCGAGTGGCTCAGTTCACCCCACTTCAAGACTCCGTCTGGCAGCTTCGCTGCATTCTGTAACAACGACCTCCCCACAGCGCTATCCTGGTGTACCATGTCTCTTATCGTCACCATCTTTTCGCTCGTGTTTCTGACCGAACTTGTATCATGGATCGGCAAATCCGTCCTTCTCGAGCTTGTATGCCGTCTTTCACACTTCTGGGGTTCGACCTTGAATTCGTTTGCAGGCTTGGGGTCTCTACTGCAGAGTGTTCATGAGTGTCCAATATGCAAGACAACGCGCGCTCAAAGCCGAGCTGCTCACGACAAAGAAAGAACTTATGCAGACCAGCGCTCAGGATCAATTCGCCAAGTGGGCAAAGTTGAGACGGAGTGTTGACAAGGGGCTCGTAGAGCTTGAAAAACTCAGTGAGTCACTTTCCTCCTGTCCTGCTGGCTCGCACACACTGCAGCCTGCGTACACACGTTTCTCGTGACTGCCCCTGATGCGTTCCTTCCAGACAGCGAGCTTGCCACCACCAAATCCGCTTTCTCTGCCAAGTTTAATGGTCTCATTTGGATATTAACGGCGGGGTTGCAATTCGCTATCGGGTGGTGGTACAGGAAATCTGCCGTGTTTTACCTACCGCCCAATTGGTTTGGTCCTCTTACGCGGACGCTCGCGCTTCCATTTGCACCACCAGGTTAGTCGTGGTTCTTTGATCTCGCCAGAGAGACTGATGGATCCGTGACAATATCGCTTCTAGGCTCTGTCAGTGTCGGGGTTTGGCAGATGGCATGCCGTAGGGTGATCAAAGTGGGAGAGAACACCGTTAAAAATATCATAGGTGAATGATTCATTCCTCGTTATTGGCTTAGACTATACTGAGTTCGTTACCAAATATTCACGGTGTATCTCCATCTCCGACTGTCAGCGGTGCCGTCGGAGCCTGTGGCCGTGCCAGGGGAGCCGGGAGCCAGTTCCTCCGCTGAGAAGAAGTCATAGACATGTGGGGTGCGATGAGAACGAGCGTCTCCCCAGCAGAGGGTAATATACGGGGACGATGCGATTGTCAGGCCTTCCTAGGCTATAATAATTGTTGCTTCCCATTATCACGTGTATAGGCTCTGCTTCGCGGGAGGGTCATGGGATTCGTATTGGAGGCTAACCTTATCAGTGTGGACAACGCCATTGTGTTGATGGCGTCAGTGACGGATCAGCGGAACACCGGTATCATGGACATTTCTCGTGATTGTTTCAGTGAAGTTGCAAGGTGCCAGCACGTCCTCGAGTCTGGCAGCGTCGCGGCTGGCAAGACAGAAGTTTCCGGCGCGACAGGTGGCACGGACGGAAGTGATGGCAGGGCATTCTTGATTGGTAGTGTTGACTTAGGGGGATCTCACTTGGTGGTCCTCCATGCCTGACGAGAATAAACAAAGGTGAAGCTTTGAAGGCTCAAGTCTTGTGTCGTTCAGCTGAAGATTGTTTGTCCTGTGAGGGGGAGGAGCTAGGTGCTTCGATCATTCTGGCACTTGATTTGAGACAGGAGAAACTCATATGATATCGTGATTAGGGTCTTGCACCGGAATGGTGTCGGAGCGGGAACCGGGCGGACGAACGGAGTCCCGCCAGGAGTACTTAAGCTCAACTTGTGCGTCCTCCCAGCGAACAGCATATATTTACGATGCCTTCAGGCGTGCAGATTCACTCAGAAGTCGCCCCAGAGGCACAGGCTCAAATTCTCACAGATGACGCACTAACCTTCCTCGTCGCCCTTCACAGGACCTTCGAGTCCACCAGGCAGGGTCTCCTAGTCGCCCGCGACCTCGCCCAGCGCAGGTTCGACTCGGGTGTCTCCCTCGACTTCCCGCCAGAGACCGCCCACATCCGTGCGGAGCCTTCATGGCACTGTGCGCCTCCTGCCCCAGGACTCGAGGACAGACGCATCGAGATCACCGGTCCCACCGACCGCAAAATGGTCATCAACGCCTTGAATAGCGGCGCAATGACGTTCATGGCTGACTTTGAGGGTTTGTTTCATCAGCGCTTCTCCATTTCTCTCTGCTGATGATTGGCCCAGACTCCAGCGCGCCGACATTTGCAAACATGCTCAATGGACAGGTCAACCTCCGCGATGCTATCAGACATCAGGTCGGCTTTGTGTCCGGCGGAAAGCAATACAAGCTCGTCGAGACACCCGCCGTTCTTTTGGTCCGGTATGCCAGGCTCCTATTTTTCGAAGACACTGTTGATTTACACCTCCCACAGACCTAGGGGTTGGCACCTGGACGAGACCCGCGTGACGGTCGACAATGCTCCCTTATCTGCTTCGTTGTTCGATTTCGCGCTCTACTTTTACCACAATGCGCACGAGCTCGTCAAGCGCGGCTCCGGTCCCTACTTCTACCTTCCTAAGATGGAACACTATCTTGAGGCCCGTCTCTGGAATGACGTCTTCCTCTTCTCTCAGTCCTATCTCGGAATCCCCCACAGCACTATCAGGGCTACCGTCCTGATCGAAACACTCCCTGCTGCGTTCCAAATGGAAGAGATACTCTTCGAACTCAGGAATCACTCTGCCGGTCTCAATTGTGGAAGGTGAGGACCTTCCACCGTTTTCCCCATATCCTATGCGTCGTGTGCACGGTCACTTAACTTGCCTATTTGTAGATGGGATTACATCTTTAGTGCCATCAAGAAGCGCAGGGCTGACAGGGGCGCGGTTCTGCCGGACAGGAAGGATGTCACCATGGCGGTGCCATTCATGGATGCATACGTGCGTCTTCTTATCCAAACTTGTCACAGGTACGACTTCGGCAGCCGATGCATGCGAGAACCCACTGACAACGGTCACAGGAGGAAGGTGGCCGCCATGGGTGGTATGTCTGCGCAGATCCCTATCAAGAATGATCCAAAAGCGAACGAGATTGCCATGGAAAAGGTCCGAGCTGACAAACTTCGCGAGGTCACAGCTGGACATGATGGTACTTGGATCGCACACCCACTCATCAACGAAATTGCCCGCAAAATATTTGATGAACACATGTTGGGCCCTAACCAGGTGGATTTTATTTCTGCTGCTCCTTCGCATCCCCTGTATTAACGCGGTCCTGTGAAAGTATCACGTTCGTCGAGAGGACGTCAGAGTGGCAGCTTCCGATCTGCTGAACGCAAACGTTCCTGGGAAGATCACCGAGGACGGTGTTCGCGGCAATGTCTCTGTCGCACTGGCGTATTCTACGGCATGGATTGGTGGCAACGGTTGCATCCCAGTCAATTACTTGATGGAGGATGCAGCCACCGCTGAAATCGCGCGTGTCCAACTATGGCAATGGGTCAAGTATGCTGCGCGAATGGACAGCGGAGAACCTATCACCGTCGCGTTCCTCGACCGAATGATTGAAGAGCAAGCACCGACCGTCAAGTCTATGGTTCCTAGTATCAAACAGGACCACCTTAAAATCACGACCGCGTACTTGAAAGGCCAGATCAGACAAGAGTGGCCCAGCGAGTTCCTCACAAATGATTTGATGCCCTTCTTAACGACGGCTGATGGTGTGGAGGTGAAATGGCAGAAGAGCTTACTGTAAAACCATTTGCGTTTTTTTCCTTGGTCATGGTTGTATCGTTTACATGTAAAACCAGCTTATACGCCTACTGTAGTTTCGATATTCAGAGCGTACTGTTCAACTTTGTTCGTCTCCTCTGTATTGATTCGTCTTAATCGATCCAAGTCTGCATGCTATGTAGTGTATGATGTAGCTATTGAAGAGAGCCTCACCCGAATATCTAAGCCTTGGAGACATTGACCCTGATCCCATGGACCAACGCACGACTATACGGGCAAGCCTAGGCAAAAACATGACATTACCACGGGCGCTCCTGTTCTTTAAAGTGGCGCGCAACATACCTCATGACCAGCTTTGATGACCTCCTCGTCCTCTACGCCCTCGACCTTGATATCCACTGCAATCCCAAATCCACCAATCTGGTCCGCCTCTCCGAGTTGGACGCTCGTATGGATCACGGCATCTTTCACTGCATCGTTCTTTCCCAGGCGACCAGCCATCATCTGCAGCGCGCCAAGGAAGCACGCTTTCGTCCGTGTCGTCCATAAGCGACCGGGTAAACTAGAGAGACGATGGAGGAGAGGACATACATGCGTAGCCCATCGCGAAGAGCTGCTCAGGATTCGTTCCATCGCCTGGCCCACCCAACGCCTTTGGGCTG
This sequence comes from Boletus patriciae, assembly GCA_038093075.1. Taxonomy (NCBI): domain Eukaryota; kingdom Fungi; phylum Basidiomycota; class Agaricomycetes; order Boletales; family Boletaceae; genus Boletus; species Boletus patriciae. Next base: position 6,927 of record JBBPRK010000073.1, read on the forward strand.
GCGAGTTTCAACGTCAAAGGGGCTTCGTCGGCGGTGCCTGAGTGGACCTCTCCGTTGCGTCCCTTGCCTGCGGCGCGTGCGGCCACGGTGTACTGTATTGGGTCAGAGCGTGTGATTCAGATAGCAGGGAGGTACCCGGATCGCCGCATTGGCTGTACCTTGATGTCCTTCAACGTTACGATTGAACGTCCGGCAGCATCTGATGCGTACAGGCGCGCTCGAGGTACCGCAGCATGTCTGAGAAGGAGACGAGATCCAGTGGCAAGCATTTCAGTCAGCCTTGAGTGGAAGAGTCGGAAGGGTTCGTCTGACGTCAAGTACCTAACTCCGTTCAACTCGGTGAGAACGAGACGAGAATTTCAATTATGTCAACAACTGTAAACTGTACAAACAAGGTTCAGTCTGGACTCTGAATCCTGTTCGTCGCCGAACTCAAGTGATATGCCTTCACAGTGACGGTCAATGGACGGAAGCGATCAACGGCCCGCTGATTCTTGGGCTCGGAGTGCAGGGCTCTCCCTGTCGTTCACGCACGTACAGAACGTCCCGCGGAAAAGAAATGGGGCGACGATTGACCAAGTGCCTAGTTTGACGCGCTGTGGGTCGTGCGGCGCCATTTGAACATGGAGCCATGGGTGACGTATCGGCCACGCTTTCTTTCGAGGGTTTGGGCTGCTTCCTAAGGGCTAGTCGACGTTCAACGTTCGATTGAGTGGTGAGCTTGTTTTGCCAGTGGGTCCTCGGACAAGCACACTGCGGCATGGATGCAGCATACGCGCGTAGTATACCCATATTGTGACACGGTATTCATCAAGACTGATCAAGCATAGGCCCGGATCATTAGTTCGAAGAAGCTGTTGAAATCAACTTTTATTTTCGAGGGTCTTACCCATTTTTGGAAACAAACATACAGGGACAAGTTGAAGAGTCGTCTTTAATAGTGGCATTGCAGATTGGCCCGTGTACATCGTTTGAGCATTTGTATTGTGTTATGCTGTTAAACTGTTTGAATGGGCACATGTGGAGTCGAAAAAAAAAGTTCTGGGAGTCGGGCGCCGTCTCGCCACTGTCTCGGTTCTGCGGCGCAGCCGGATCAATCTTTGACAGCAAGATTAAGCTTTCTTGTGACGTCTTTTATTATCCTACAATTGGGTAGTCCCCTTCAAGCTTCAAGCTTCAAACCTGACAGTGGCACTACTGGCGGTGTAAGAAACCATCGATCTTGATCGCATTGTCTTCCCCAGTCGTACGACGCCGTGGAACGGCCGACCCGTCAGCTTAGGTTACCTAGTTAGCCTGAGGCGTGGGTGCTTCGAGTTGGATTGTCTGGGCGGGCTTACTTGTCGCTGGGCGGATAATTATGATATTAATAACTTGTAACTACTTACCCCCCGCACCACGACGAAAATGTACTCACTAAGTATGGATAGTGTGCATTCACGAAGACCAGGCGCAGGTCATCGTTCATATAGATGCGGCATCAACATGTGTTCCTCCCCGGGCCTGCCACAGAGATCTCGAAACCTGTGGGGTTCTAGAGTATGCTGTAACTGCCATTTCATTTGCCGAGGTATGTATGTAACGTTTAGTCCAAGGGTATAAACCAGGCAGCTCGCTAGCAAGCTCACACGTCAGGCCCATCAAGTTTTCTTCTCCACCCCACACTCCTTTGTTCGCCGACGAATATGGCATCGACCACGACACTTGTAGATACGGATACCATCAACGACGAAAAGGATGTCACCTTCGTGGAAGATGTTAGCGATGTCGTGGAACTTCACCCCGCGGAGCGCGCTAGACTACTACGCAAAGTCGACTGGCAAGTCCTGCCTGTAGTGTCTTTGCTATACCTTCTTTGTTTCTTGTGAGTCACGGTGAACGTTCAGCACGCCTGGGGTTTGACCGATTTTTGCTCTCCAGAGACCGCTCAAATGTCGGTAAGTAACATCCTGCATTTTCACGTCGGGTCACAGGCCTTATGCCATCTCTCAGGCAATGCTAAAGTCGCGGGCATGTCGGCTGACCTGGACCTCGTTGGACTCAGGTATAATACTGCTGCTGCAGTTTTCTTCGTGCGCTTTTCCCTCCTCTAATTTCTGAACCATGTTTAACGCTCTTTCAGATCCTATACAGCCTCGCGGAAGTCCCGTCGTAAGTGGGAGCAACATATTCTCGTTCTGTGAAAATAACAACTTTTTCGCAGAAATATCATCCTTAAACTCTTTCGACCATCCAGATGGAGTATGACCACCACTCTTCTCATATGGCTTTCCCCTCTGATCAAACTCGCTGATATAGTACCTTCAATCATGGTTGCATGGGGTCTGGTCATGACGCTTATGTGCCTTGTGAACACCTATCAAGGGCTACTTGTGTAAGGGTTCGCAAGATTTGGTTTGCGGGTCCACCTCCTGATGCTGGTATCGATTCCGTACAGCGCACGAGTGTTCCTCGGTCTCACAGAGGCAGGATTATTCCCGGGCGTGAACTATTACCTTTCACTGTGGTATCCGCGTGCAGATCGGGGAGTGCGCATTGCGATATTCTTCTCTGCTGCAACCCTCGCGGGTGCTTTTGGTGGTGTTCTTGCGTGAGTGCTATTTCGAATTCCGCGGAACATCCATTCATGCGCCAAAAGCTACGCTATTGAAGAAATGGAAGGGTATGTGATGCTCTCAAATTTTTTTTGCGCTGCCAAGTTTATTTCCCTCCTGCAGGATCGGTGGCCTCCACGGTTGGCAGTGGATCGTAAGCAATCGTCAAAAAATTATATCGCGCAATATACTCACCCAAGATGGCTAGTTCTGCCTGGAAGGACTTGGTGAGTCCTTATTAGTTCACTGCGAGATGCGAGTGATCAAACTTACATTCCTACAGTTACGATGATCATGGCTTGCGGAGGGTTCTACTTCATGCATGATGTACGCGCCTATGTCCACCTGGTCCCCATGTAGATGCTTATCGTATCATGTTTAGTGCCCAGAGACAGCGCCATTCCTAACTGAGACCGAAAGGCGCAATATCGTTGGGTTGCTGAAGAATGATTCGCACAATCTTGCGACACACTACGACTTCCAATTCGTTCTACAGGCCCTCACGGACTATAAATCGTATGTTCAAATCGGTATATTCATGGGGTATGTAAATCGAACCATCTTTCGCCGTGGCAGCTCTGACGTTCTCGCGGACTGCTAGTTTGCTCATCCCTGTTTATGCAATCGCTCTTTTCATCCCTACGATCATTGATGAGCTCGGTTTCTCCGCTGCTAATGCCCAGTTACTTACCGTCCCTCCTTTCATTGTGGGCTGTGTGTGCACCATCCTTGTTGGGATCTGTTCTGACATGCACAAAATTCGTGGGCCATACGTGATCCTGGGAGCATTTGTCTCTTTGGTGGGGTATCTTGTCCTATACACCCAAACGAGTCCTGGTGCTTCATATGTCGGCGCCATCCTCGCTACGGCAGGTGTATACCCGACCATTGCTGTGGGCATCACGTGGGCAGGCTCGAATGCCGGAGGCAACACGAAGCGTGGCGTCGTCATTGCCATGGTCAATGGAATGGCAAACCTGGGAGGGTAAGCGACACATCTCCGTCCACGATTCACAATCTAATACTAGGGCAATAGAGTCTGTTCATCCTTTGTTTACATTGATCCACCACGATTCCATATCGGCCATGGAACAATCATGGGTTGGCTGAGCCTCTCGTGCGCTTCTATCTAACGACCACCATTGTTTGTTTGCTGACCTACTCGATTACCAGTATACTGCTGTCTACTTTTGCGATGTGGAATTACAACAGGATCAACAAGCAGAAAGAGAAGCAGTGTCGCGAGGGTGGAATCACTGAGAATCTTACGGATGAATTTCGAAACATGGGAGACGACAGTCCTCTCTTCAGATATACCCTTTAGCTAGTTCCGCAGCCTACACATTTAATTCGTTGCCCATGTATTTATTTGATTACCTACCTTACACCGTGCATCAACATAGCCACAGCTCGCTGCCTGCCTGCAACCCGTCAAGCTTCAAGGTTGATCTTTCCTGTGGGTACCGTTGACGTGGACGAGCTGAAGCTCGCATATGTACAATAAGTTAAGGTTGCAACTGTGAAGCAATGATCATTATCGTCGGTAACTTTCCGGCGTCCGCAGGAAAGAGTAATACGAAAGGCCGCCTCTGTGGCAACAGGTTTCCTCCTCGGGAGGTAGATTCGTTAATTCTTGGTGTGGTCCGGGTACATTCTTTGAAGCATTAAACTGGTCACCAATACTGCTATCCTGAACTTCCTTCATAATCATTAAATCGTAGGGCATTCAAACCTGGCATCCTTGAAGCTTGATCAGTGCATCCGTCGAGAAAACACGAAACGCACGAGTTATCATCTTTCAAGAGTCTGAATCTACTAAACCACTTCAAAATCGAACTGGGACACAACAGCATTGCACGAACGTAAGGTACAGCAAGTCGCAACATAGAATGAGGATGACAAGAAACGCATAGCCCAGATCAGAAACCACTCGCAGTAATCCTCAGCTGCTCTAGCTTCTTCAACACTTCCCCGACAGTTCGGTCCAACTCACCGGCAATGGCACTCTGTTTCGATCCAGGTAGCCGGGCGTACGTCTCGCAGAGGTCTCCATCCACAACGGCTTTCACGGGAACATAGTACCCTCTCCATGCAAGGTGGTCACGTCCCACTAGGCTGCCCTGCTCTGTCCTCATGTGCTGCTCCAGGGTTGAGATGAAATCCACATCCTCCTTTGACACGAAGGGCACAAGTATCCCGATGGTGCCGTGCAAACCAGTGTACAGAAGTACCTCTCGCCCACCTGCAACCAACGATACCCTGTGTATCGACGTCACAAGGTCACCGACGTGGAAGTGACAGATCATCTTCGACTTGTGTGGAGCACCCATGAGCTGGCCTTTTTCATGTAGTATGCCTGCTCCCGTGGGATCATCGTCCACTTGATCTGAAACCTTGGCATCGAGGCGGTTGACGAATATGTTCCCGAACCGATCACTTGCTGCGACGGTACAATAGTCAACCATTGTCGATGAAACGATCCATCGCGGTTGCATGTCGTCGGCAAAGATGAGAAGCCGGTTTTCTGGTGCTTTATAGACGGCGAAAAATATTGAATCTTGCATGTCACCGACAATAATCCTGGAACCTTGTGTGTTGAGTGTCACAATAGCGGAGGAGAATGTCTGCATATATCGAGTTAGGCCATGAACCAACCTCGAGTAAGCGAACCAACCTTGTTTTCGGCTTTGCGAAGAAGCTTTTTCTTGCCGATCTCGTAAATGCGGAGCGCTTTGCCGACACCTACTACGAGTCGTCCTTGGAAAGCCATGACTGCCAGAGGCACATCATCCGTTTCAGTTTTATGCACAAGTTCCAAACCTGCGCCATCCTCAACAAATTTGTATGTTCGCAAGAAACCACTTGTGCATGATCGTGGTGCAAGGAGAGTATCAGATGCCGTGCCAACGACAAGATGCAGCTCCCCTCCTCGAGCGGCGAACGGAACAACAGCTAGAGAGAACGCCGCTTCGTTGTTATCTAAGTGGATCAGGGAAACAGTCTTTGACTGTAATTCGTTCAGCAAAAGCTGCTGAGTTGACAGGGGTCCACATGCCTCGACTGGATCAATTATTCGAATTGCCGATGCCCATGTTCCCGCGGGTGCTTTGCATCGACCAAAAGTTTCAGCAGGAAGCTCAAGCATCTCCTGGTCGATCGCCTTGCCGGCCTCGCGCTGTGGAAACGTGGAATCATGACATTTAACGATGATGGGTTGCTCACGAGTTGTTGCAGACGCTTATTGATCGCTTCTTCGCCCATGACACGATGGTCACCTTCTATAAGATAGAGGTAGCGATTTGTTGGGTGGGATATAAACTTGCGAGGCGTGTACGAGAGCGGGATGGAGTCTTGCTTGAGCTTCATGCCAAGCTTTGGTATCTGAAAGATGCTAGTGGGGGTAGTTTATTAGTGATCACGGTGACTCAGAAGGAAGGTTAACATTTCAGTAGGAACAATTGGTATATTTTCTCTTTTCGGCACGCCCTCTTCAGAGGGATGATCCGAATCTCTATTTGCATCCTGGAGCCGACAAAAAGGAATGGATACTCACCGAAGAACACTTCCCGTAATACCGATCAAACCCTCTGGACTAAGTTCTGCAGAAAAACTCCAGGCATAGTCGAGGTTCTCAAAAATCAGAGGGGTGAAGTGCATGAGGTTTTGATGCGTATAGTTAATCCATGACCGTGATGAGAGCGCAAGGATGGCAGGATTTTTTTGTATCTGGACCCGAATGAGTTTGATGGGGCGCGTTCCCAAGAACCTGTGGGGGGATTAGACGTCGACAGGTTGGGCTGGTACCAGGACTTGCCGTGTGCGTGTATCAGTAAGCTGACCATTCAATGGATCAAGCACTGTCCGGAGAAGAACGCCATTTTGCAAACCAATGTTGACAAACATCGTCGGCTGGGTCTTGTTAATGCTTGCATCTAACATGTCAGCTATGCAGATGGCAGATGGTGGCGCAGTCAACGCTTGTAAGCTGATAGTCTCCAGAGTGCTTTCCGGATCCAACGAGATGATACGAACGGTTTGGTCCTCGCATCCAACGGCCTGTATGAGCGGGATGATTCCAGTAACTGAGAGCCAGAGTCTTATTTGACGCACCAAGAAAGGCGTTCGTTGACGGCCATCAGGAACCTCTGCAATGCTCAGCGCAAGGACTGTGGATCCCATTGCCTTCCTATCCTGGTACTCGTTGAGCTGACCGTCCAGGTCAAGTTCGAAGTAGACTAGCTCTGCAGAGCTCAGTGCGACCACCACCTGACGCTTGTTCGTTGTTGCTGCAACAATAGTCCTACGATCAGGAACACGCCACTCATTGACACGCCGATCAGCTAAGACATGTCGAATGCCATGGGGGTGAACTTGGAGAAGGGCATCTGCCCCAATTTGTTGTACTGCGAGAGTTGGGGCTGATGAAAGGAATCCAGTGTCCTGAACTTCTTCAATTGTCTCGCCGATGGACAGTACCAGTGTGCCGTTGACGAATGACAGAATAATATATGAATCAAACTCGTCTGCGAGGGGGTAAATGCGATACGATCGATGGACATGAGTGAGCACACACCCTCTTCACGTTGTTTAGTCGTCCAGACGGCATTCGGAATGCCTGGAAGCTCGGAGCTGACGGACTCTTCTACATCGAGGCCATGACGGAGCATCCGGAACGAACTGCGCGCGCCTCGACCACAGGCCGCCAAAATTTGGGGTGTATCCGAGTTCGGCAGAATGTTCATTACTTTTGCGTCCAATATAGGATCTAGGGATTCTACTTCATCGGCAATAGCCAGGTTATCCAGAAGACGAGGCCGGAAATGGGCGTGTGGCAATGGGGCAGTCGGATGGGCCATGCCAAACGAAGGGTAAGAAGTCGAACTGAACTCAGGCTCGTTGTCATCATCACCCAACTTTTGGAACTGGTAAAGATAACTATACGGAGGTGAGTTATCAACTAGAGGGCAGGAAGATAAACTCACTGGTTACCAAACTCAGAAGCGACAAAAAGGAAACCAGATTTGAGAATACAGAGGCTGCTAGCCACAGGTACAGTGTCAAAGTACTTGATTTTTAGTGCCCTGACTTCGTCTTCTTCATGGTCTATCGTAACTTTGAACAAGTCGCCATCTTCGCTTTGAAGGAGGAAGAAAAAAGCACCCTGGACGATGTGTGCATTAAGGACACGGGGATGCCGAATCATCAACAACAAACCTTCATCTTGTGCATAACGGCTGCGATGATTATGACGCCTCGTGATGGGTCCTCAAGTGGATGTCTTCGTCGCGGGATCGGAACACGATGCTGCGGTTTGTCCATGTGCCGGTATATAATGTGGTCTTCACAACAAACAAGGACACCAGAGGGTCCATCAAATCGATCGGTCGACGCTACTTGGCCCCCAGGCACCTGAACGAGGAGATTCGCACGTGGATCCGTGGGTTCACTCCATTTCCGAACAACATGATTGAGGCCCAGGTCTAGCTCATAATAAGTGAGCATCTGAAAAAATTCGGCATGAGTGAGAGGGGAAAAGTTGTCGGAACAACATACTTTTTCAGCATTGTTGAAGGCTTCCCCAGTTGGATCTTGATCAGACTCTGTGTAGTCGACCTCCAGTGCAGCAAACAAGGGGTTTTCGAACCCAACATCGAGTCCAATAATGTGGTGTATAATCGCGTTGTTCTTGTGTGCTTCCAATGGCGACGAGATTGTCAAGTTGGCCGCGGCGTCTCGATTCAGGATATACACGAGTTTCGCCTTCTCCATCGCGGAAATCATAACACTACGACCCTTCGGGTCAGTCGCAAGATATTGGCCAGGGACAATTCGTCGCGCGCCAGACTTTCCAAAGGTTTCCTGATGTAACTTGACAAAGCTGCTGGTTTTGGGGTCATAGTCCAAGATAATGATTCTTCCCGAATCCGACCCTACTATCGCATAGTCTGAGAACAAAGCAATCATGAGATTGGAGCAAAAAGCGTGGATACGTACGAGGCGCTCACCCTTAGTACTACCTGTCAGCCGAAAAGCCGCCAGTGAACGTATTGAGCCGAAGACATCTGATGCGATGACTGTGGACAGTTTTCCTGTCTGGACATCGGGTCGCAAGAGCTCGAGACGAGTGCCACGCGCAACTATAATTTCCTGCGTACGGGCGCCTGAAAAGTTACCAACAATTGCCTGCGTTGCAGCCGTTGGAGGTTGCAGCGTCAAATTGTACAAATGCATACCGAAACTCGTCCACCCAAGCGTATAACGTCAACGGAAAGATGAACCTCGACAAGGTGTCGGAGTAATAGTATAAGGATTTTTCTTTGAAACAAGCAAACTTTGGCTATGTTTGTACGTGGTGTAAGATGAGGTACTCGTCAAACGTCTGTTTAATTCTTGCAACAACTTCGCCCATAAACACTACATGAACGAATCCAAGCAGGGTTCCGCTGGCGCAGCAGGCCCTTCCCGGGTACAAGTGTGGTGGGGAAATAAACTAAAGGGTATATCTGAACAGAGGACTGTGGTCCCCCATGTTCCGAAACTCGTCCTTGCGATCCTCTGTGATCCCACCCTCGCGACACTGCTCCTCTTTCTGCTCGTTGATTCTGTTGTAATTCCACATCGAAAATGCAGACAGGAGTATACTGATCGTCAAGTGGTCAGCAAACAAATAATGGTGGTCATTCAAGATAGAGGCGCACGAAAGGCTCAGGCAACCCATGTTTGTCCCGTGGCCAACGTGGAATCGTGGAGGATCAAAGTAAACAAAGGATGAACAGAATCTATTACCCCTCTATCAGATCGTAAATTCAAGCTAGAGGGAAATGTACTACTTACCCTCCCAAGTTTGCCAATCCGATGACCATGGCAAGGACGACGCCACGCTTCATATCTCCTCCAGCATTCGAGGCAACCCATGCAAGGTGAACAGAAATAGTCGGAAATACACCGACCGCAGTGAGGACGGCGCCGGCATACGAAGCACCAGGGCTCGTTTGGGTATATAGGACAATATACCCAACCAATGAAACAAATGCCCCAGCGATCACGTATGGGCCACGGAGCTTGTGAAAGTCAGAATAGGTCCCAACAAGAATGGTACATACACAGCCTGCAACGAAGGGAGGGACAGAAAGTAGCTGGGCATTAGCAGCGGAGAAACCGAGCTCATTAATGATTGTAGGGGTGAAAAGAGCGATCGTGTAAACGGGGATCGCCAAACTAGTAGGCCGTGCAAATGTTAGAACGCCCGACACAAGATAGTTAGGTTTACATACCCAGTGAATATACCGGATTGAAGGTATGTTTTATAGTCCTTGAGGGCCTGTAGAACGAATTGGAAGTCGTAGTGCGTCGCAAGATCTTGCGAGTCATTCTTCAACAGCGCAATGGTATTGCGTCTTTCGGTCTCAGTCAAGAACGATGCTGTCGCTGGGTACTAAACATGAGGCGATAAGCATGTACACGCCGGGATCGGGGTAGACATTGGCGCGTACATCGTGCATGAAGAAGAATGCTCCGAAAGCTACGATTATCGTGACTGTAGGAATGTAAGTTCGACCACTCTCACCTCACGGTGACCTGGGAACTCACCAAGTCCTTCCAGGCAGAACTAACCACCTTCGGTGAGCATAGTGTGCTACATAAGTCTCTGATGATTGCTTACGATCCACTGCCAACCATGAAGGCCGCCGATCCTATAGGAGGGAAATAAGCTGGACAGCAGGAAAAGATATTTTTGAGAGCATCACGAACCCATCCATTTTTTCGATGGCGTAACTTTGGGTGCGTAAGCAACAGATTGCGCAGAATTCGAAAAAGCACTCACGCAAGGATACCACCAAAAGCACCCGAAATGGTTGCGGCAGAGAAGAATATCGCAATGCGTATTCCCCGATCTGCACGCGGATACCACATTGAAAGGTAATAGTTCACGCCTGGGAACAATCCTGCTTCTGTGAGACCGAGGAACACTCGTGCGCTGCATGGAATCGATACCAGCATCAGAAAGTGGCCGCAAATCAAATCTTGCGAACCCTTACACAAGCAGCCCTCGATAGGTGTTCACAAGACACATAAGCGTCATGACCAGACCCCATGCAACCATGATCGTCGGTACTGCATTGACAGTTTGGTCAGAGGGAAAGGCTACGTGAGAAGAATAATGGTCATACTCCATCTGGATGGTCGGAAGAGTTTAAGGATGATGTTCCTGTGAAAGGTTATCTCACAGAATGAGATTATGCTGCTCCGGCTTACGACGGGACCTCCGCAACGATGTATAGAACCTGAGAGAGCGTTGAACATGCTTCAAAAATGAAAGGAGGGAAAAGCGCACGAAGAAAACAGCAACAGCAGTGTTATACCTGAGTCCAACGAGATCCAGGTCAGTCGACATGCCCGCGATTCTGGCATTGCCTGAGAGATGGCATAAGGCCTGTGACCCGACGTAAAAATGCGGGTGATACTTGCCGACATTTGTGCGATCTCTGGAAAGCAAAAATCGGTCAAACCCCAGGCAGGCTGAACGTTCACCATGACTCACAGGAAACAAAGGAGGTATAGCAACGATACTAGAGGTAGGAGATGGCAGTCTACTTTGCGTAGTAGCCTAGCGCGCTCTGCAGGGCTGAGTTCCACGACATCGCTGACACCATCATGACGGACGATAGTGGCCTTCTCGTTATTGACATGGTCTGTATCTGCGCTTTCCCTGGTCGATGGAGGCATATCCGTCCGCGAGGTTGAAAATGCGGAGGAGGGTGAGGGAAAGCAAAAAACTTGATGCTTGACGGACAGCCGCTTTCCAGCTGCCGTGCTGGTATATAGCCTTGCATGGCGGATCTATACGTTACATACCTCGTTCCAATCCGAACACGCATGAGCGATATGAAACACTCATCTACGTGTAATCTCCGGGAAAGCACACAGTGAGCGGATGCTGACGATCGAGGGTTCTTCCGTCCGGGCCAAAAGAGGATTGCCAGCGCTGACTCGGAATGACCGCGAGAATCGGAGTCCGAGTTCCACATCCACCCAAGACCGTAGCGATGCTTGCCACCAGATCATGTCACTTCCTTCTTGCCATACGTCATCGAGGGGCTACTCGATTCTTCTCGTCTCACCTCACCGGGGTTATGTCGCACAGAGCTCAATTATGGACGTCGGATAAGAGCTTACTGACCCCGGTAAGATGAGACGAGGTGAGACAAGTTGAGAGAAGAACTGAGTAGCCCTTCGGCGTGCGACGGCACCTCAAGGACACCCGTATACAAGTTAATGCAACGAATGCTGCCGAACCGGTAGTAACACACCAAGGTGTGGCTGCGGCGCTCCGGCTCCTCCCTGCTGTCTAAATCACACGCTCTGACCGAATACAGTACACCACATCCGTGTGTACTGTAGGCCACCATCATCTCTCCAATTCACCCGGTCAGGCTCAGGGCCGCATTGGCGCCGTTGCAGACAATGGCTATATTAGGCAAGAGCGATGCAATGAGAGATGCGATCTGTACCACTTGGCGTCCACCCTGGAGAGATTGGCCCATTCGGGAATGCGTATCAAGGTCGAGGGCGTAGGGGACGAATCGGAGACAGCGATCGAAGAAGGGGTCGTCGGCGGAGACTGGCGGTGTTGAGCCGTTGCTTCTTTGGGTGCTCTTCGGGAGCAATACTTAGTAGTGGTCTCGGATTTTAGACGAAATGGGGGCGGGGAAGCTGCCAGTGTCCTAGTCTCGAAACCAGACGTTTGGATCGCACGACCGCGCAAACCTCCGCGTCATTGTCAGATTCGTCTTCCGTAGTGTGATGGACTTGGTTCACTAATCGGTGAACCAGGACGATGGCATACTACATACTGGCTACACGTATTCGCAGGGGAAAGATTTCATGAGGTAGGCCTGCATGATCGTCGATCGGCGCCAGTTCGAATGTCTGACTCGGACGTCGTAACCGTAACTTGTGGAACTCTACACCCTAAATCAAGCCCTAAAACCAACGGTAGAACGCTTAACTCAATCCAGTCCGCAGCGGCATTACAGTCGTTGGATCGTAAGTGTGACGAATCAATAATTCTGCAAACTCGCTCCTCCTTTTCACCGCGGGTTGGCGCTTCAGTTTGATATGTGGGCTCGACTCCGCCATTGCATCACGATCCGTATTCCTTCTTTCGTGTGGGCACAACATTCCTACAACCACATAAATAGCGGCCTTTATCACACACTTTTCCCTGCTCCGAATACATACGTTCCTCACGTTCTGTTCCGATGTTTCCACCTCGCGGTGGTTTCCAGTCACTGATACCGCGTTGCATCTCGTGTTGACAGATTGTCGGAACAGGGGGGGTGGCGGCTCCACGTCGTTCTGCCTCACCCGAGAAATGCCGCAACTCTCAGCGGCGAGATTGAACTATTCATGTTAATATGGTGAGCTATGCATGGTAAGCAGTCTACTTTAGTAGGAGACGGCCATAGCCACGCAGGCTAGCGCCACATATGGTGAGAGGCGCTCTCCTGTTTAAATTCGCGGTTGGATCCACCGTTGAAAAGCGAGCACAAGTTGCCGGAATGGAAATACGTACCCGTCCTTGTTCCTGCCAATGAGGCGAGGCGCGCGGCGTACACGTATGTGCACGTGCAAATCATGAGTAGGATGGCAAGGAGTAGAGATTGAAAATTGAAGAGTGTTGACTTGTGGTATGGTTAGTTCCGACGGAGCTTCTAACGTTGATCATACAATATTTCACCATGACCACAGTTTATCAGAACTAACTTTACACGAACTACAACGGAGCTCCTGCCACGTGCACCGCAATTCCTCTTTCGGCAACAGGCAGCCATACTAGTAGGCCATCACGAGTAAACTAAAGGGTATATCTGAACAGAGGACTGAGATCCCCCATGTTCCGAAACTCGTCATTGCGATCCTCTGTGATCCCACCCTCGCGACACTGCTCCTCTTTCTGCTTATTGATTCTGTTGTAATCCCACATTGCAAATGCCGAAAGGAGCATACTGATCATCAGGATGATCAGCAAACAAATAATGGCAGTCATTAGATAGAGGCGCACGAGAGGCTCAGACAACCCATGATTGTTCCGTGGCCAATATGGAATCGTGGCGGATCAAGGTAAACAAAGGATGAACAGATTCTATTGCCCTTGTATTAGATCGTGAATCATGGTTGACGCGAGTGTGTCGCTTACCCTCCCAGATTTCCCATTCCAACGACCATGGCAATGACGACGCCGCGCTTCACGTCTCCTCCAGCATTCGAGCCGGCCCATGCGAGGTCAACAGCAATGGTTGGAAATACGCCGACCGCAGCGAGGACGGTGCCGACATACGAAACACCAGCGCTCGTTTGGGTGTATAGGACAATATACCCCACCAAAGAGACAAATGCCCCGGCGATCACGTACGGCCCACGGAGTTTGTGAATGTCAGAATAGATCCCAACAAGAATGGTGCATACACAGCCTGCAACGAAAGGAGGGACAGAAAGTAACTGGGCATTAGCAGCGGAGAAACCGAGCTCAGAAATGATCGTAGGGGTGAAAAGAGCGATTGCGTAAATGGGGATGAGTATACTAGTGGTCCATACAAACGTTAGAGCGGCCGCCCGGTACAAGATAGTTCGATTTACATACCCAATGTATATACCGATTTGAACATAAGTTTTATAGTCCCTGAGGGCCTGTAGAACGAATTGGAAGTCGTAGTGCGTCGCAAGATTTTGTGAGTCGTTCTTTAATAACCCAACGACACTGCGTCTTTCGGTCTCGGTCAAGAACGACGCTGTCTCTGGGAACTAAACATGGGGCCATAAGTATCTACACGGGACCGGGTAGACATTGGCGCGTACATCATGCATGAAGAAAAAGGCTACAACAGATACGATGATCGTAGCTGTAGGAATGTAAGTTCGACCACTCTCACCTCACGGTGAAATGGAAACTCACCAAGTCCTTCCAGGCAGAACTAACCATCTTGGGTGAGTATATTCCGCTATATATATATATATTTGACGATTGCTTACGATCCACTGCCAACCATGAAGGCCACCGATTCTGCAAGAAGGGAATAAGCTCTGCAGCACAGACATTTCCTTTTGAGAGTATCTGTCACATACCCTTCCATTTTTTCGATGACATAACTTTTGGTACATGAGTGACATGTTGCACGAAATTCGGAAGAGCACTCACGCAAGAATACCACCAAAAGCACCCGCAACGGTTGCGGCAGAGAAGAATATCGCAATGCGCATTGCCCGATCTGCTCGCGGATACCATAATGAGATGTAATAAGTCACGCCCGGGAACAATCCAGCCTCTGTGAGACCAAGGAAAACTCGTGCGCTACATGGAATATATATGCACATCAGAGAGGTGGGCCGCAATATTCTTCGAAACCTTACACGAGAAGGCCTTGATAGGTATTCACCAGGCACATAAGCGTCATGACCAGACCCCATGCAACCATGATTGTAGGTACTGCATTGACAAGTCTGATCAGAAGGGGAAAGCCACGTGGGAAGAATGATGGTCATACACCACCTGGATGGTCGAAAGAGCTTAAGGATGATATTTCTACGTGCACGAAAGTTATTTCTGAGAATGAGAATATGATGGTTCGACTGACGACGGGACTTCCGCGAGACTGTATAAGATCTGAAAGAACATCGGTCATGGTTCAAAAATGCAAGGAGGGAAAACCACACAAAGAAGACAGCAGCAGCAGTGTTATACTTGAGCCCAACGAGGTTCAGATCAGTCGACATGCCCGCGACTTTAGCATTGCCTGAGATGGCATGAGGCCCGTGATCGGATGTAAAGATGTGGGATGATACTTGCCAACGTTCGTGCGATCTCTGGCGAGCGAAAGCTCGGTCAGCCCAAGGCGGGCTAGACATTCACCAAAACTCACAGGAATGAAAGAAGGTATAACAAAGACACTAGAGGCAAAAGATGCCAGTCTAGTTTGCGCAATAGCCTAGCGCGCTCTGCAGGGCTGAGCTCCACGGTATCCTTTTCATTATTGACAGGATCGGTCTCTACACTTTCCCTCGCCGATAGAGGCATATCCGTCCGGGACGCGTAAAATGCAAGGACTCGGAGGGTGAGGATGAAGAGAAAACGTGATGCTTGACGTGCGAGCGCTTGTCACTGACAGCCGCTGCCATGGCTTATATGTAAGTAAGTATACCTCAGGCTATACCCTTGCAATAATGGTCACCGGACCATAACGTTACGCATATTGTGTAAGAAGACTCGATTTGTCGGTCCATGGTCCCTGTCCGCAGTGCTCGGGTCCTATCGATCATCAATACATCACTCCTCAGCGCTCAAGTCGAGTTAATATTACCACAGATGGGTAGGTTGTAGCCCATTTCGCGGTCGACGATATCAAAGAGAATAGCTGTCAGAGAAAGTTACTTACGTCTGCCGAGTTCAAGCATTTGTCGCATTGGCGCCTTCAGACATGTAAACTTTAAGGTTGGCGCTCGACTTTGGTTGCGGCAGAGGTCAGTGCCTTGTAGTGGCTGTGCAGTGCGGTGCAAAAATAATTTTGATTTCCTATTACCGAAGCCATGATGCTTTGTTTTCCGACTGGTACTTATGAAGTGCCACAGAAAACAAATGTTACTCTACCGCGCATTAACTGAATAAAATCAGAAATCGTCAGGAGCACCAAACGTTCCACCTTTGGTCTTTACATTCTTCTTACTCCCTCGCTTACTCCCTGTACCGCGGGTACTTCCTCCTCGAGCGCGAGGTGCCTTGCCTCCCCTCGTTGAAGATGATCTAGGACGCTTGGACGGTGCACCATTATCTGGACAGTCTTCACGCACCAATTAACTCGTATAGCCAAAGAATATTCGAGCATCAAATACCTGTCGTCCAATGCCCTGTCTGGCCACATTTAAAACACTCGTCACCTGCAGACGCGCCGCCTGCGGCCCGTGCCCTTGTTCCCGTGGCTCTAGAGGCTGGGCGCGTGGCTACTCCATCAGGACAAGCTATTGGAGAATTTGGGGTTGTTCGCTTAGGATTGTCGCAAACGTCGAAAGGAATCAAATTCATTACCGTTACTAAAGTGGCCAATTTTTCCGCACTTGAAACACGCCGCTGATGCGTTATCGGGGTTTGATGCACCGTGACTTGTAGACCGGCTCGGCATCGCACCGTTTGGGCATGCTGAGGTTGAAGCGACCAATTTTATTGTTCAATAGTGTTCCATGGACCTGACATGAAATGGCTTACCCGAAGCCCAATGCCCTTCTTGGTCACACTGCCAAGTGGTAATTCGTCAGTCAGAGGAATCACGGATGCTGATCGTTACCCGCCTTGAAGCATTTCCCACTGGAATGAGGGTCGCTGTGGCTAATTGTTCGCGTCGCCATCGATGTCGGAGGGCCCAATCCAGGTGTCGTGGTGGGCTCATCATCCCACTCAAAGAAATGACATCCTTCATCCTTCCCTTTTGCACACCCCCAAAAGAGGCGCCCTTTATTGGCTCCCTCCTTTGTAACCGTACGTTGAATGGCGTCTTCCTTACACTTGCATTGACGGGGTGGTACCACGGCTTGATCCTGATTACATCCGAATTTTGTCTCGCAATTTTGATACTGAGATGGATACCACTCACAGAACGGCTAGCACCAATGGTGCGCTTCGCAGGTATAAGTGGCGTAGGTCCTGTGTTACCCTGACCCTCTTCATCCTCGATCCACTCGAAGAATCCACAGGCGTCTTGAGCACATGCATAGAATTGCTTTCCTTCACGAGCAGATTTCTGCGTAACTCGCTTCTTGCTTGCGGGATTTCCACAGTCACATCCAGGTGTTCGGCTTGACGAAGAGAGTTTTGAAGGCCCGGCCCGAGGCGCTGTTTCCCGTAAAGAACTCCGTGGTTTCCGTTGTAGTGGGCCGATGTCTGGGGTAATTCGGTGACCTCCCGGCAATGATAACGACTATGGCTTACCGTCGGCATTTCTGGGCGGAGGGGGTGCCCTCCCTGGTGCACGAGAGGCTGCACCGCGCCCACGCCCGCGACCGCGGCCACCCGCGGGGGGCGCACCGTCACCACCACCACCATCATCACTGTCTCCCCGGCCATTCCCTCGTCCTCGTCCTCCGCCTCGCGGTGCGCCACCGCCGCCCCCTCTGCCTGGGCCGCCGTTACCTCCACCGTTGCCTGCGTTGCGTGCCCCAGCTCCTTCAATGTATCGTCGCACACTCTGGAGTACCGTCGTATCACTAGAAAGGAAGAACAACAAGGCGAACGAATTCACCTCAATGACTTTGTGAAACTCCCTCTTGGCCATGACATACATGTCTTTATATTGCTCAATGCTCTGCACGAGCATCTCATCCTTTGTTTTGATGCCTTCGCATACCTGAACCATGCCTCGTTCCGTCTGTCAAAAAAATTGTCAGAGACAGGGACATGCTAAGTCACCAGCGTATACATCAGGTTAGAGGACAGAAGATTATGGAGCGGAAAAGAGAGTAAATAATAAAAAAGACACATACCTCCCGTCTCAGCTGCGGCTTTGACAAACTTCTATCGAACCCGATCTGGTTGTACCCTTCAATCAGACCGATGCCAAGCGTTGAAGGAAGTAGATGTTTTGTTGCACCGTCCATTCGCTCAATCACGTATTCTCGATCAATGATAGTCTGGATGTGTTGTGCAATTGTTGCATCCGTCCCTGTGTCGTCGAAGGCGGCATTCAGGAATGCTATTGATCGCGCCAAAGGGACTTACCAATCCCATTCTTGTCCATAAGTGTGACAAGATCGGCTTCAGTCAATAAGGTGGGCGAGCTCGTTTGTCCTTCTTTGATCTCGCAAGATGTGGGTTCGAATTCTTCACCCTCCCTAAAGTCTGGGATCTCTTTGCCTGTCCATTTGTCATAGGGGTATACGTCCAGATAGTTCCTAGCTAAAATGATTAAACCTGTGATGTTACGGTGAGCCTTTCGCTGCTAGGGAATCAGTAGAGAAACAAACCAGTCACGTAAAACTCTTCCCCACCGTATACCACCTCGACTGTCGTTTCTGATCCTTCCGCATCTTTCGAGCAGCTCGCAAGGAATCTCCGTGTAATGAAATCATACACTTTCTTTTCATCACCGGCTAGATTCGCGTTGTGAGCTGTGGGATGGATTGGAGGATGGGCTTTATCGTTGTTTTTGCCTCGGCGAGGTGTAGTAAAGCCACCCTGTTGAAGACTATCCCACCATGAACATAGGGTCATCATCAAAATAAATGAGTCTACAAAGGAAATCTTGCACTGGCCGGACGCACCCTGTTGCAAATGCCCCCCAAGAAGGATCTACGGTCTGCTTCCCTATAAGAGTCATGAAGTCAAATTGGGGATCATATTGGTCCGTTTCTGTACGGGGATATGAAAGAAAGCCTTGTTGATATAGCTTTTCGGCGATCTAGCGCTGCCCTTGAACGATACCAAGAGGAACAAATTGACAATGGACATACATCCAAAACTTTCTTTGGTGCCAGCTTGAGGAGCCGTGATCCTGCCTTTTGAAGCTCGACGGTCGTCAGTGGTAGTGGTTTCCTGGGAACTCGATAAATGGAACCACCGAAGGTGGAGGTGGAACACCCACCATTTTTTTGTGTTCTTTTGTGTGACTTTCGTAACTCGGGCACGTGGATTCTCCATGATATCTTCGTATATCTCGTTCACGACGTCTACTTCAAAAAGGTGTCCACGCCTCCATGTGAAATCAACCTTCTTCTCTTCCCTGTCGATTCGGCGCTTTAGAGAGAGAAGAATATACCAGAAATCTTCAAGAGTGAATGCTTTCACTTGGTTGTATCTCTGCACCACGAAACCTAGCGTTGGGAACTGGCAGGGGCCTGGTATAATCTGTATATAAGACTATCACCGGACACACTCTGAATAGTTTGATACCATAAGAGACAACCTCGCGCTTCTCGCGGAACTGGGGAAGACGATTCTGAAGGGCCAAAGTTTGCATACGAGTGAACGCTGCACCAATACGCAGATCTAGCAAGATACGTGCTTCCACAGCGTGAGCTTGTGCTAGATCGAGGTCCACCGGTTGTTGAGCCGCACGGTGAATTTGCCTACAAAAAGTTTGGTAATTTGATTAAATATGACATGGATGATTGAGACGAACTGGGGTATGATGGCGCTGAACCTCGCTCGCTTGACGAGGATATTAGGTTTCGCCTTCCGACATACGGTCATAATCTCCCATCCGATGTTTTCGCCCTCTCTGTCGCAATCCGTCCAAATCATCAGGGTGTGGGCACTGCGCGCTTCGTTCATCAAGTTGCGTTCTGTGGCTTTGTTCTCGCTTGGTACGACGGTGTGTATAGGGGCATCGAAGAGGGAGAGAGGATCACAAGAGTGCCACTGACGGTAAGCATCAGGGAAGTCGTGAGCGAGGAGATGACCCGATACAGAGGTGACCGTGAAGCGAGAGTTTGTTTGGGGGTAATCAAAGTCAAAATTTTTGATAAAGCGGTTCTGTGTTGCACGCTAGACAAGGCGTTTGAAGTGGCAATAAGTCTACGATCACTCTCACTTACTGTTTCTACACGACCACCGGATAAAATCTGACTGACGGCCCTTGCAATGGAAGGCTTCTCCGCGACGCAAAGAACACGCATGAGGAGGGGTGTGCTGGTGATGAACGTAAGGCAGGACAAGACCAGCAGTGGCCGGATGATGACGGTACAAGGACGAAGGAGGAACGTCGCGACGTCGCGTCTTGGGATGTGTCACGTGATCCGACGAATACAATGTCGGGCCGGGGTATGTTTTGGCTTGCTTTATCATGGACGCAGAGGATGCAAACACCCCGACTACGCGTTTACTGACACTATTAAACGTCTCTGCGCTCAAGAGTAGAAAACGTCCGGGCGAGGCGCCGTACCCGCGCGAGAAGCTGAACAAGCGCAAACACCTCAACTCCACCACCAATGGGCCCTCCGAACTCCAGAATGAAGCCGTCAATCAGCCAGGCGACGATCTAGATCCTGCTGAGCAGGAAGTAGATGAATATCAAGGCGATCAGAACGATCTAGCATGTGAGCCCCTCCCTACCGTTCTCCTGCAAAGAAACTGAGGCAATCCACGCCCCCACAAGCGCACAACCCATACGACCAACACTTCGGACCAAACCCTGAAATATTGACGGAGCACAGCAGGACAGCGGTGGATCAAAAGTGTTGGAAATCACATAGAGAAAGAATCGGGAAGCTTGATGTTGTTGCCAGCGTACATCCTGAAGCGTCCGTGCCGCCTCAGAAAAAACGCGTCAAAAAGACTGCGGTGTGTCCCGTGTTCACATTTCCCCCTAATACATGTAATGTTCATCATGACAGGTGGTGGAACGTCTGCTCAATCCTTTCGAGGCTCGACAGGTCAAGCAACCAGCAGGTACTATCCCCCCAGTCCTCCTGTTATCCTACACCTTAATTTGAAGCAGAACACACTCGGATTCAGGACGACCTACTCTCAGCCCTTTCTGCCCACCTTGATGTCTACCATGCTTCCGTTAGCCTCGAACATCACCAATGCATCCGTGAGGTAATTACGCTACATGCCCTTGACCATGTAACCAAGTAAGTCTACAAGTCCACCCGGCACGCAATGCTGAAATTCGTTTAGAAAACGCCGCCGCGTACTGAAAAACAACGAACGCATCTCCCATGCCAAACCAGCTTCCTCTGATCCTCCAGAAGACGTCCAAGACCAAGGTTTCACTCGCCCATCCGTCCTCTTCCTCCTTCCCTTTCGTTCCACTGCGCTTGCTTGGCTGAACGCTTTGACCACTCATACCTCTTCTCCATCCTTTCAAATTGAAAACCACTCCCGCTTCCTAGCGGAATACAGCTTGCCACCTGATGCAGTAGATAAACTCGCCACCGCACCACCTGGTACATATCCCCCAGATCATGTGGAAATGTTCAAGGGGAATGTGGATGACAACTTTAGGCTTGGAATCAAGATGACCAGGAAGAGCGTGAAGCTTTTCTCTGATTTTTATGCTTGTGATTTAATCCTTGCAAGTCCTTTGGGATTAAGAATGACGATTGAAAAGCAAAAGTCAGCTCCCACTTTACGCCGTTCCAGAACGGAACATAATCCTTATTGTTTATCACAGGAGCTCCGATTTCTTGTCATCGATTGAGATTCTAGTGGTTGACCAGATGAATGCGCTCACGATGCAAAATTGGGACCACGTGCAGGCAAGTACACGCTTCCGGGTGTTGTCTCCATGTACTTCACATGTTACCCCCTCAGTTTGTCCTTTCTCACTTGAATGAAATGCCTAAAGAATCGCGTGATGCTGACTTTTCACGCATCAAACCGTGGTACCTTGATGGATTGTAAGTGCGACTTTGATCAACTGACTTCATCAGACCCGGCCTTTCCACTTGTCGTTAATTTGTTAACTTTTGACTTGCAGTTCGGCATACTTGAGGCAATCTATCCTCCTTTCCCCGTTCGAAACGCCGGAAACGCGATCATTGTACAACACCTCCCTCAAGAACGTGGCTGGGAAAGTGAGAGTGGAGAGATTATGGCCAGCACTACAGGTCCCAGAGGGGATCGATCATGTGTGTATATTGCGTTGTTATGCCTACGGAAAACCATTCTCACTCGATGACAGACATTCCTTACGTTTGACTGCTTGAGTCCAAGAGAGGAGGCGGATAAGAGGTTTAGTTATTTTACCACACAGGTACATCTCATCGCTTTACCTCGACACCTCACTTAGCAGTATTCTTATTATTGCGATGCACAGCTTCTACCCAAGGTGTTGAAGTCAGCGGTGCAAAGCGCCAACACCGTGGTGTTCATTCCTTCCTCCTTCGACTTCATACGGATTCACAATTATTTTAGGAAGATGAGTGGCATGAGTTTCGCTGTGCTTTCCGAGTGAGAACTTTTCGTTTTCTCAGTTGTATTGACGTCCTTGTGAATCAGGGCTTAATTGACGTCTTAAACAGGTATTCCTCAAACCAAGAGATATCCCGCGCTCGTCAGGGGTTTTTCTCCGGAAAAAAAGCGTTCTTGCTGATTAGTGAACGATTCCACTTTTATCGCCGGTGAGTTCTTATCCATTCTTTCTCTCTCGCGACTCACCTGAAATCTTCTCCAGGTACAAAATCAGAGGCATTCGTAACGTCCTTTTCTATGGGCCACCTACCCACCCCCAGTTTTTCTCTGAGTTCCTGACATACCCTTTCCTCAACGAGGGAGTGGGCTCAAGCGATGTAACTTGTCGTGTGGCTTGTTGTCGGTATGATTGGTTTAAGCTGGAGAGGATATTGGGTAGTAGAGGGGTAAAAAAAGTGTTGAGTGAGTAAAGTGTAACAAGGGATGATTCGACGTTGCAGATTTCGCGCTAGGCTGGTGTGGTCTTTGCGAATGTCACACTAATCGAGATTCGAAATCATCTACCACATAACCTGAAGACTGGTTCACTAGATACCGACATCGACATGAGCTTACTACCATAGATGATCGATGATCATGAGACACGGAAGGCTAATGGTGGTATTTGTCTGTGTTTACGCACGAGTACTTCCGGTACTAACTTGTGGGCCGTGGCCTAAGTTACAGTACTACTATCTTTCTAAACATCCGACGCGGTAAAACATCATGCAGGACGGGAGGGCACCAAGGTTCAGTCCCCTGCTCTTACGATATTTGAAAACTGAACTTTCTGCGTAGAATAAGAAACCGAGCCCCAGCGGCGGTCCAGGTCAGTGCAAAATTGCTCGCTACCAGGAGCCTTATACTCACACTTTACTGAAAGATTACCGCTGAACAACTCCTACGGGAGGTATGTTGTCTGTCGGGACGCAGTGTAGGCTATGTGTTCTGACCATCGCTATTCAGGCTCAAGAGCGCCAAGAATCAACATTCCGTGCTCCAAAGCAGCGCGTCGAGGATTTCGAAGAGCTTCACGAGTATCGGGGAAGGAAGCGCAGAGAATTTGAGGAGCGAATTCGGCGTACGAGGGGCAGCATGTGAGTTTCCTACCTTTTTTTTTTCATTCACTCCGACCGACCATTTCACAGAAAAGAGTGGACTCAATATGCTAACTGGGAGGTGCGTGTAGCCCTCTTTTAATCTCAAAATCATTATTTACGCCCTATTCAGGCCAGTCAAAATGAGTCCGACCGTTCCAGATCAGTCTTTGAGCGCGCATTGGACGTCGATCCCCGAAGCGTGCAGCTATGGTTAAGCTACACCGAAATGGAGTTGAAATCTCGCAACGTACAACATGCCCGTAACCTTTTCGATCGTGCAGTGACACTGCTTCCTCGAGTGGACCAGCTGTGGTACAAGTACGTCTATTTGGAAGAACTTCTCCAGAATGTCCCCGGAGCGCGCCAAGTCTTCGAGCGTTGGATGCAGTGGGAACCAGACGACAAAGCGTGGCAAGCGTATATCAAGATGGAGGAAAGGTACAACGAGCTGGACAGGGCTAGCGTGATCTACGAGCGTTGGATAGCAGTTCGACCGGAGCCACGAGTCTGGGTGAAGTGGGCAAAGTTTGAAGAAGAGAGGGCGAAGTTAGACAAGGCACGAGAGGTCTTCCAGACTGCCTTACAATTCTTTGGCGACGAAGAGGAACAGATCGAAAAGGCTCAAGCTGTGTTCAATGCATTTGCTAAGATGGAGACGCGTTTGAAGGAGTACGAGCGTGCTCGTGTAATTTACAAGGCAGGGGTTGTTGAACTCTATTCTTTCTTGTTGCTAACGTTTGGCTCAGTTTGCTCTCGAACGTCTACCTCGCTCAAAGTCGGGAACATTGTACGCCGCGTATACTAAATTCGAAAAACAACACGGCGCTCGATCCGTTTTAGAGTCGACTGTGCTCGGAAAACGGAGAATCCAGTACGAGGAAGAAGTAGCCCACGACGGCCGCAACTATGATGTATGGTTCGACTATATACGACTAGAAGAGGGAGGCTTGCGCACTCTGAGGGATGAAGGTGGTTCAAAAGAGGAGGAGGAGGCTGCGGTACAGCGGGTTCGGGAGGTGTACGAGCGTGCTGTGTCGCATGTCCCACCCGGACAGGAAAAACGACATTGGAGACGGTACATCTTCTTGTGGTTAGATTATGCGCTGTTCGAGGAAATAGAATCAAAGGTATAGTCTTCTAAACTCGAGTGTCTTGTTTCTCAATGTTTGTTTCAGGACTACGAACGCGCTCGGCAGGTCTATCGAACAGCACTCAGCCTTGTTCCGCACAAACAATTTACGTTTGCCAAGTTGTGGATCATGGCTGCGCGTTTTGAGGTGCGGCAGCTTGACCTTCCTGCAGCCCGTAGGATACTGGGTAACGGGATTGGGATGTGCCCAAAGGAGGCGCTCTTCAAGGGCTACATACAGCTTGAGATGGATGTATGTTGAAAACATTTCTATTTTTACGTGCGCTGACCGATGCCCAGTTACGGGAGTTCGATCGAGTTCGTACGCTGTACGAGAAATACTTGGAGGTATGCTTCATCACCACAATGATGTATCGCGGCTCACTACAACTCTTAAACAGTACGATCCGACGAATTCTGCTGCGTGGATCAAATATGCAGAACTGGAAACGGCCTTGGAGGACTTTGGTCGTGCAGAAGCCATCTTCGAACTTGGAGTCTCCCAGTCTTCGCTCTCGATGCCAGAAATCCTTTGGAAAGCATACGTCGACTTCGAGATCGATGAACAGGGTGACCGAGAGAAGGCGCGTTCGTTATACGAACGCCTTATTTCGTTGAGTGGTCACCACAAAGTATGGATCTCGTATGCGGAATTCGAAGGTTCCAGCGTACCACTTCCTAGGGCGATGAGGGAGGAGGAGGAAGAGGAGGAGGATGCGGAGCCACGTATGGTTGCAGGAGATCCCATTCTCGCCCGGGAGGTGTTCGAACGTGGATACAAAGATCTTAGGAGCAGGGGACTCAAGGCTGAGGTGGGTCTGCGTCGACTGAGTTCTCGGATCAAGTGATGAATCTTGGTATTTACAGCGGGTTGCTTTGCTCGAGGCATGGAAAGCATTCGAGGAAGCCAGTGGTACCGAGGCTGATGTGGCTAAGGTACAAGGCATGATGCCAATAGTCGGCAGGAAGCAACATGTCGATAAGGAGACAGGTCAGGTCGTGGAAGGTGAGATTCTTCATTTCTCTTCGCTCGAGCCTGTAGTTAATTGTGTGCTAGATTGGGAACTTGTATTCGCCGACGACGAGCGGGAAGTCAACCCAGCGTCTTTCAAGTTCATGCAAATGGCCCATGCGTGGAAGAATGCGCAGGGGAAGAAGGGTGGAGGGTCCACTGTACTATCCGGTTTTGTTACTGCCACTAAACCGGACGCGAGCAATGATCCTGAAAGAGGCTCGTCAAGATCTCAAGATGTGGCAATGCGCGAGCGGGAGGATGGTGGAGGTAGTGATGTCGCCAGCTCGGATGGTGAATAGTTTGCTTAATTTCTCTATGTTACTTATATCCTGTAATTCTGAGGACCTTTGAGTGTCCAAGTCTGACACGTTGGTCGATGACCGCGGCGTCTCCTGCAGCATGTAACCTTTGACTCGGATGATCCTTAATTACCCTGGGCCCCTGGCCACGCGACCCGCGAGAGGTTGAGGACCGGCCCGGGGGGGATCAACATGAGCGAGGACTGATAGTGCGTCTATTCCAGCGCTGTTATTGTCCGCAAGATGACTGCTAGCCATCTGGGCTGAACACAATGATCTCCGTGCCTACTCGGTGTCCATTCACACCTTCTGGCTTGATATGCGGGATTCCATGAGAATCATAGCTTCCGTTCCACCTCGGTCGGACCAGGTGCGATGCCCTTAGGAATGTTCGAAGCGGAGGTATACCTGTGCGTATTGAATATTGAATCACGTTTCCTGGCCGGCATGACGGAACTGACATTTCTTTTTTTATTCTAATAGTACAAAGCAAACGGCAAGAATATCGAGATTGCGTTGAAGCAAATTATCTCAGGTGTAGATGTTGTCCCGAGCGGGACAGTTGTGAACCCAGAATTATACTGGTATGTTCCAAATTTCCAGTTTTTCATGCCGTTTCCCCCAGCAGTCTACGTAACTCCATGTTTCTCGCCTTCTTGATCTGGAGTCGTTCCTACAGGTCGGTGTTAGCTTCCGAGGGGTAAGAGCAAGAAGCCCGGGGGCACTGACGTGTAATTTTCGTAGAAGCCTTCGCTCTTCAGCTTCCTCTTTCTGGTATTCTTGCTGAAAGGAAATTGGAGGACACCCAAGGACACTGAGGATCAAACACACCTGTACTAGTAGCAGATCTGAATTCGGGTTGGCGTATATTGGATTTCCGCCAACACTGGCAGACCTGTCACGAGCATCGTACTCCTTGCGGCGTCTCTTCGAACGGTGAAAAGACTCGTAACCTGTCTCGCGAGATGTCTCGTTGCTTGATCCTAGCGAGCAAGTAAATATATGCGATCAAGGATTATTGTCTACCCGAGACTCACCTGTGCTGGAGGCTATGGGTTGACTCCCACCCGTGGCCTGACTCTGATTCATGAGCGTCTTACGTGGCGCACGTCTTCTAATGTACTCTGCAGTCGAAGCAGGAACTGCCAGCGATTCTTTTACACTGATGTCGAATCGAAAAACGAGCCAAGGGGGTTGATCAGGAGCATCGATCATGATGAAATCTGTCGCAACCCCTTGATCTTCATCGTCCTCGCATTCCTCCCTGGGTTCTCCCTTGATGATCCCGCCGATGCGTCGGATTTCGACCTCGACAACGCTCAGCTTCAAGTTACCTGCGAGGGTACATAATGTTCCCGCACTCTGAGGATCAGTTGGAACAGAAATTTGCTCACCATCTTGAAATTGCCGTTTGGGTGTTCTTAACCCACGCTCTATAAATTGACCCAACGTGTGGTCCACTGATGAACCCGAAGCATTCTCGGATACCGCAAGATTTTTGTCCAGATAAAATTTTGCAGCACTCTTGCGTACACGGGATGCAGTGGTGACAAAAACATCACAAAAGACGGATATCGGAGAGAGGCAATGAACAGTGTAGAGCTGCACCTATGAGTTACGTCTGAGGGGAGCGCGTAAACCACCTGACACCTACCTCATCCCTCGACATTTCAGTTTTGACAGTCACTGTTCGGTCATCCGAGTCGGTCAAATTGATAGTCAATTCCTGGTGGTTGAGTTTCCGCTGGGTCGAGTCTTCTATCCATGCCTCGACACCCTTGTATGTCGGCATTGTGAAAGGGTTGGATTCGATCAGTCACTGGCTTAGTGGGAGGGGGAGGATTTAGTAATGCCCCACACGGCTACACGCTTGTATATAAATTGGCACAGCGCACCTCGAGGGTCAACTCGATTGGTTCATTTCATCTTCCATCAAGATTACGGCGGAACTTGTCGCCGATAGGGACGGCGAAGCCTGGTGGGCGTGCCTAATGAGTTGTCCATAGCTAACGTCTGGCCCGCCGTCCTCGTAGTATCACGCATTGTCACGGTGGCAGCCCCGACTGTGCTTGACTATCTGTCAGATACAGTACATCGGATATCAAGCTGATTAGCCAGCGATGGAGCAGCGTCCGCAGCCTCACTAGTCTAGGTGGTCTAGAAGTCCGAGTCAGACTAAGCAGAACCCAGGGTGCTTATCCAAGCTTTTGACGTACCGAGGCTGGATGCACCCACGCAGATCAGTATTATGGTGGTGATAAACAGGTGGAGGCGGCATTGGCGACCGAATCCATGGCATCGAGTATTTTCTTTCCTCATACGGGCGCATTACATAAATACTACTCACCCATCGACTCCTCCCTAAGTCCCTTGCCAAGGAGCGAGGAGCACTGGCATTAATACGTTTTTCGTGCACCAGTATCAATCTTGCAGGCACGTCATCCTTTGTCAGAGGGCTGTCATATGTACGCTTCTCCGCAACCTCTTTTCGCCGCGAAACAGTTGACCAGTTTAGGATGATTGTGAGTACTTCGGGTTGTTGTCGTCTCGCCGTAGGCCTTACGAGATGTTCATCAGCACGATTGCATGCACGGCCGCAGTAACCTCTGAATCGCTTAGTTGTTCCTTGCGCTTCGCATTGACGCGAGACTCGGTACGTAGGAGTAATAAGCTTGACTGGTGCACAACGATATATGACGTCTTGGATTCGATTTCGTGTCCATTCTCCCACCACATGTTGATCCCTGCCTTTGCAACGTGTTGCTGGAGCAGGCTGTTATCCCGGAACCTAGGCGATGAATTCCAACTTGAAATCCTGTTCATTAGACTCAGACTCGAGACTTATGATATTCTGCGGACCCTGTCACCTCTTTTATGTTATGTGGCCTATCGTCTTTCTTCAAGGTGCGGGTCGTTGGTCCACGCTTTTATAAACATAATCCATGCCAGCAGACCCATCCAATCTGCCCGTTATTCATAAATTTCGCTTCCCTGCCACAGCGCAAACACCCCGTACCGGTAACGTCACTGCCCCGAAAGTATCTCGTATAAAGGCTGCCCTCTGGCTTTCGATAGGTACTGCTGTACAATCCCCCAATCCCGAAGGTGAGCTATGTTCGCGCACGAAACAACCGTGATGTTACCTATCATACCCTAAACGCAGATGATTCAACCTCGTTCGGTTATGGAGGAAGAGTTTGCCGAACTCATGTCCAAGATACGGGAATCAGAGCGTGCATTGGATGCTATGTATCACAAGGCCACGGACCTCGAGAGACTACTCCGAAGTTCTGAGGGTACCCAGCCAGACATTTCTATCTTGCCAGTCGAGGTTCTAGCAATGATCTTCAAGGAAGTGATCGGACAGTCAAATACCCGCCGCATGGAGTATCAGCCATCTCCTTTCAAGTCCGACCAACCGGAGTGGCCAGTCAGCAGGCTTGAGCTCCTGATATCTCATGTCTCAAAATACTGGAGAGCGGTAGCCATCGGAACACCATCGTTCTGGACGTATATCCACCTCTACGTCAAGCAGTCCGCTGACTTGGTCGACCTATATCTTACCCGTTCGCGCGGATTGCCATTGGACATCGCCTTCCGACAGCACTTCGTTTGCGGAATCCATCCACGACAAGCCTATGCGGCAGATTATTCACGTATCACTGCCATCATACTCGATCACGTGCATATCTGTCGTTCCCTGGAAATACGCACCAATGTCCCAGTTCCCGAGCTGTTGGATGGCCTTAGTCGCAGTCACGCGCCTCTGTTGCAGGAAATTGTCCTCCATCACCCACGCAATAGTGTGCGGGAGCACACATTCTCCTCTTCCTCATTTCCGACGCTGACGCATCTGGAGCTCGGGGAATTGATGTCGATTTCAACCACCATGCCGACCAAAACTCTGACTTCCCTTACTCTGGCCGGGCTCCCAGCATTCGGCCTCCCTGCAGCGACCTTTCTTAACCTCCTGTCTGGATTACAGTCCCTTTCTCGCCTTGCACTCCTCGACGAGGTTGTCGATTTTGATCGTTCGCATACGACAGGCTTTGTTGAAATGCCTTCATTACGATATTTAATGCTCAAACCTGGCCCTGACATCTCGCGAATCTATCTGACGGGGCTCATGGAAACGGTTATCACCCCGGCACTAGAGGAGCTTGTCCTTGATTTTACCAATCTCTCATCCCTGAGGGAAATCCACCTCTTCTTGCGGCACATCAAGCGGGAGGCGCCTCGATTCCTTTCCCTCCGCCACATCACCATCAACAGCCCGTTTGAGGGTTTCGATATCGCCAGCGCCCTCGTGCACACCGCGCCTAACATCGAGGGCCTCTCGCTTTCGAGGTATAGCGTGGACTCGGTACTGATGTACCTCACGCACGATGCGAGACGAGAAGCCTTCCAAAGGCTTCGTGTATTGCAGTTTGAAAGTCCACACTTTGATTGGGATGTCGTTTTATCCTTCCTGCGCAAGAGAAAGCAAGTGGGGAGGCCTTTGCGCTGTTTAAAATTTAAAGGGTTTGGCGGCTCGAAGGGAGAGGTTCTTGATGGACTCTTCGAAAAGGTATTAGAAGCCTGTCTGGCTATATGAACAGATACCCGATCTGTGAAACGCATTTTCCAGTTCTCTCGTGCTTTTACTATTAGTTGTACAACACTACTTACGGTTAGCCTATGTTGTCACCATCGTGAAACTACGCCCAGGTTCTTGCTTTATGTTGTGAACGTTGATGTATTGCAATGCTCGAATGTTCACTAGCGCATGTATTCTATCATCTATGTGTCGTATAGGAACTGGAAATAGAAGTGAAACCAACTCACGACAATTTAAATGAATCAAACATCACCATGGTCTGCTGGTACCCGCGGTACCTGAAGGCCTGATCTGCCTTTGTGTTTCGACCCCACCCAATCCCCCACCGGCAAATCCCGACCCACAAGACATCTCCAACTTAGCTCAATGTCCTCGCACATCTTGATCTTGATCGCAGCCCACGATGACTAACTTCAACAACCCGTCGCAGACCGTTGACGTCGTTGTCTTCGCGCTGCCATCGACGAATGTCTCTCGCAGATCTACCATTCATTTGAAAGATCTTCCTCGCCCGCTGAAGTTTGACGATGTCGCCAGAAAGCTGATCCAGGCAGGTAGGTGCCACAAATTTAGGTAGGTATGTATAGGTTATATGATATACTGCCCAGGACATAAAGAGCCAACTGCACTAGTATTGCGGCAACGCCATGTTATTACAATCATTGGTGGTCCATCGGGTGGTACTGCTGATGAAGGCTGGCACGTTAACATGTACGTCATTGCCAGTGCCTGCGCTTGTAGGTGACAGTACAAACCTGAACAGAGATCAACCGCTGTTGCATTTCTACCATAAAGTTTTCCGTGGTGGCGCAAGGAATCCGCCCCCATATGTTAGCGAGGCGAAGATGATTGAGGGAGGTGACGCTGCTTTGGTTGCTGGTTTGCGTATTGAATTCCACAGGTGAGTTAGGATTGGTCATTCCCAGTGGTATTGGCACTTGCGGATGGTCATTGGTGGTCTTTGTAGAACCATCCGAGTCCCAGGTACGCAACATGTTGCTTCGCTGTATCAAGGTTCACTGGTAGTATCATTCTCAGATAACGATAAGACCCATGCCCTTCCACCACACATGGGCACGTTCAAACTCTTGTGAGTGATGCATTTCACCCACAGAGGATTGTGATTGAACGCATACATACATTTTCCAGCAATGTCGGAGATGCATCCGCCACTCTTCCCAAGTCCATTCTTGCTAAAGGTGGTGCATTCATCGTGCGCATGTCTTACTTCTTCATAGTTCCTCTTTTGACACGTTACAGAGCATGTACCAACGTGAAGCGATGTGGATGTCCTTCAATGTTCCGGACAAACAAGGCGTCGCTGCGAAGATTTCCGTAGGGGGAGTTAATGCGTTAACTGGTCTTCCACAGAACGTGAGCGCGACGCCGAAGCAGGATTACTTACCAATTGGTGGTCAAAATGGGCAGATGTGAGATTCTCCCTTTGTTGTCCAGCGAAGGAGTTGATTTTAATTGTACCCAGGTGGCTGGTATGTGTAGATAGAAGTATTGAATACTCGATAAAGCTAACCAATCCAGGACGGAATTTCGACCTCACCTGGTATTGTACGCCGTACGCCATGTTCATCAATGGCTTTGTTAGTTCCATTAAATAATCATCTTCCTACTAGAATTCGTTGCCATGCCTTTGGGAAAAGGATACACCGTAGAGGGGCAGGTCACTGGGACAGAGGTGCGCTTGTTTCTACTCTTCTGACTACATTGATTTAAGCTGTCATACAGAATGTTGGGGGCATTCAAATCGATGTATTCCAGAAGTATGATACGAACGTCGGCTTTACGCATTTAGGGCGTGATGTCAATATGTACAAGTCTGCACGCAAACTGGGGCTTAATGTGGGAGAGCCCGTTCATATGGTGCCGTATGCGGAGAGGTAAGTCTGGATATGATACTTTGCATCGATTCATTGAGAAACGTCTTCAGTCGTCCAGTGTTGCTCCAAAAAGGCACGAGTTACGTTGTGAATCAAAGCTCAGTTATCGAGCTTACAGTCGCTTACGAGCAACCAATCTACGGATATGGTGAGTGCCAACTCCAGCCATTCTGTTGCCTCTGATACTAATGCATGCAGCAGCAATCTACGTGAAGACTCTGACTGGGAAGACTATGACTTTTGAATGCAGATCGTCTGACACTATCGATGACCTCAAAGCGAAGGTTCAAGATAAAGAAGGGATACCCCCTGATCAACAAAGACTAATCTTTGCAGGGCAAGAGCTCGAGTGTGGCCGCACACTGTGTGGTGAGACTCTGTTGTGTATTACATGGTCCTATTATGTCTGACCCTTTTCTTACAGAATATAACATTCAGAAAGAATCTACGCTGCACCTGGTACTTCACCTCCGAGGTGGTGGCTGCACAGAAATTGAAGTTGGGCTCGCAGCAGGCGGAAGAGTTTCGCAGAAGATCAATCGTGATCCCCTCCCGATCACTGCTTATGATCACGACAGCGTCCGGCGCTTCCATGTCAGCGTCATTAATGCTGCCTACTTCTCCGAGGTCACGGGACTCCCCAGTCACCCCGCAAACATATCTGCAGCTCGGATTGCCATGGTTCGCACTCTATGATGAGCAAATTCCTTTGGCAGACAATACGTCTTCACCTACGCCCCTTACCGACGTACGGTCTATCGCCCAAATCGACGCTACCCGAGCGCCGACGGGCGGAGGCAGTCGTCAAGCAGAATGTGGGTATTGTGCATATGAAATGGCAACCCAGTCCATGGTACCCTGCGGACATGAATTCTGTGACGCTTGTTCGACAGCAACCGCATGCCCGAAATGCTGTAGGCGGGTGACAGGTCGGGCGCGACTTGCAGCTGGGATGCCGATGCCAGGGAAAGAGGATGGAGATGGAGTAGATGCGCTCTCGTTGGACGAGAGAATTGTGAAATTACGGGCAGGTGCGGCGTCGGGCGCTATCTATTCGTTCAAGTTGAGAGACCATGCAGTCTCTGGACTATGTGGTGAAGTAGATTAAATGGTTCTTTCGGTCGTGACTATTGGCAGGCAAATGTTGTACGAGTAGTAGTGAATGGAATGCATCCTACAGTGAGCATTGGCGGACGCCGTGCTGCAACTTGAAGCGATCAGCTGTGAGGTAATTTGGGGAGCTTTATCAGAGGTCCGGCGGGCAGGCCATCAGGAAATCTTCACATTACTTAACCTCGCTTGAAATTTACTTAATGTCACTTATACTGGCTTGGTGACCAAAACAGTCCTGTGAGTGATTGCGCCGAAGAGTCTGAGGATAGCGATCGCGGGTTTTCGGGGTCTGACGTCGTGGGCCGGTTTCCCTTAAAGGCATGGTCACCATGCCCTCCCGCTCCTTGTTCCGCTTCCACGACGTCGGTGTGGTTCGCGTGACTGTTTTTTCTCGTTCGTTTTTTCCACGTCTCGGGCCCTCCCTCGCTTCTTCCTCGCACTGTCCCTTTTCAGTCTTTCCTTCCCCACGATGCCTCCTCGTCAAAACACTCGTCCCCGTGCCGCTCTCTTCACGGCTCATTCCTCTCCTCCATGTCCTGATTCCCAAGATGCACCCCACTTCCCAGACTCTGACCTGACGTCTGCTCCGCCCTCTAGGGCCCCCTCCGAAGCAGATGATGGGCCGCCTGGTGGCCTCGAGTCAGCTGCAGCCCTGGCAGAAAACGTGCCAGGAATCCGTTTGCAACCCCCTTCTGGTGTCCTCGCTCCCACTCGGGTGCTGTTGACCCCACCTCAGCCTCGTCGCTCAACGTGACTGCGTTCTGGTCCTTCGCCGGGACCATCGGCACCCCCACGCAAGCAGAAGGGCAAGGCTCGGGCTCAAGACACCTCGGCTGCCTCACCTGCCCCCTCCGGTAATGGGCAGGATGATGCCCCACCAATCGATCCCCCTGCTCCAGTGTTTCCACCCCTTGCCTCCGTTCTGGAACGCCTTGTGGTGCATCCTCCTTCCCCACCTGCCCCCTCACTCCCTCAGCCAGACATGGCCTACCGGCAGGCAATTTTTTCTGCAGCTTCTCAGGGTTGCAACCTTGCAGTCCCCGGCACTGTTGCTCATTTAACCAAGATCCTGGCGGACGTGGCTCCTGACGTTGATTTTTCAGACCTTCTGGTTGTCTCCCCATTGCCCCAGGCTGCCTCTGGTAAGCCTTTTCACCCGTTTTTCTCCAGCACATATGTGTGCCTTCGCTTCACGAACGCATATATGCGCTATATTACATTCACGAGCGCATATACGTGCACACTACACAATGAATTCAGTCATTCTCAAGGGTTCACCCCTTTGTGGGTGCATACATTTACCCACGCACTCTTTTGACATGTGTGCATACTCGCGCACACTACATACAAATTCAGTCATACCCAAGGGTTCTTCCCCCCCCTTTGTGGGTGCATACATTCTACCTGTGCACTCTTTTTTTTGCCCCCAGTGGCCTTTTCTCGCCCTGTCCTGTGGCGCGCTGCCCTCCCCCTGCGGCACCTCTGCCCCTCTCCATTTCCCCTGCGGTGCTTGCACCCTTTGCTGTTTGGCGAGTTGACTTACCCCTCCTCTTGTTTGCAGCCTTGCCGGACCCAGCTTCTCGGGTTCTGTTGCCAGGTTTTCAGTCCTCGTCCTCTATCGTGCATGCTCTACTGGCGGTCCCGGTGGTCCTTGATGGGCACGATTTGCCTATTCCAGCCAAGGTGATCTCCGCCATGAAAAACAACTGGATGGTTCATATTCCGCTTACTGCGCTCACCACTCGTTCCATTTCTTCCACTTCCCTCGCCGCGAAGGAGGACAATGGGCAAGCTCTCTCTGTCCGAGATGGCGTGCTCAGTTTGGCCACCTCTAAAATACATGCCAAAGATGAAGGGTCCATATTGGCCCAAGAATGGGTTCACGCATTCCCTAGGCTCATACAGGCGATTCGTCGCTTCCTTCCTTCGCCTGATCGTCTTCGTATTGCAGATGCATGGCAATCACACTATGAGCACCTCCTTCTCCATCCGGATTTCTGGGATGTGTTTCATCTCTGCCTTTGCTATGACATCCGTCTTTGGGTTGCCTTCATTGACCCAGCTACAAAGATTGATCCTGCCTTTTGGCAACATGATCTGTGGGGAAAGATTGTCGATGCTTACCGCACCGGAACACAACATTTACTCCCTGGGTTGGGTGGCATCTCCCCTCCAGCAGCTCGTGCCCAACCACCCTCGTCTTCCTTTTCCACGGTGAATAGCTCCTTCTCAGCACGTGCCTCTTCCTCTGCACCCCCCTCAGCCTCCGGGGCTTCTACCTCAGGCACCCTCTCTGGCTTTCGCCAGCCCTTTTGGTGTATCTTCTGCGGGGTCCGAGGCTGCCGGCTCTGTGCCTGTGGCACCACCCGCACCTCCTTCATGTCCCTCATCGACGGTGTCTGGAAGACATCTAATGGTGAGCAAGTCTGCTTCTGGTGGAATGGCCAGGGTTGCTCGGAGTCCACATGTGCCCATGTCACCTCTGCTCCCACTGTGGAGGTGCGCATCCAGCACAGGAATGCAACCTCTAGTGGATTTTCCCCCATTGTCACACCATTTATCTGGGACAAATGGGAAGAACTTCTTTGAGAAGCAGGTGTGCTCGAGGAGTTTGCGGATGTTCCAATTGGCATTCGTTTTGGTTGGCGCATTGGTGTTCCAGACTCTCATGTTCAGCTTTCCTCCTTCACTCCTGATAACCATCGCTTGGCTCTTGAACATTCTGATTTTATTGCCTCTTATATCCAATCTGAGCTTCAGGCTCGTCATTACTCTGGTCCTTTCTCGCCCGATTGTCTTGAAGCCCTTATCGGCCCTTTTCGCACTGCTCCCTTGGGGGTTGTCCCAAAACCAGGTTCCTCGAAATTCTATCTCGTGCAAGACCATTCCTATCCCTGGGGTGACCCAAGTCTTCCCTTGCTAAATGCTCTCATTGACATGTCGGTTTTTAATGTGGACTGGGGAACTTTCAGTGACTGCTGGCTTTTGGTCGCAAAGGCCCCCCCTGGTTCCCAAGCCGCCATTTTTGATGTTGAAGCTGCTCACCGCCGCTCCCCCATTGCATCCGAGGACCAACATCTCGCTTGCGTAAAGTTTACATCCCAGGGTCATGATCTTATTTTCATTGACCATTGTGCCTGTTTTGGCTGCTCAAGTTCCAGTCCACTTTTTGATTGCCCAGGTAACACAATCATTCCAATCTACCGCCACTGGGGTGTCGACGACCTTATCCATTGGGCGGACGACTATGCCTTCATCCGTTATCCCATCACACCTTCCCCTACTGGTCCATGGTCATATCGATATGACGAGAAACTTGTCTTTGATGTTGCCATGGAACTTGGTTGGCCTTGGGCACCTGAAAAACACATTCCTTTCGCCTTTTCCTTCCCTTACCTGGGCTTCACATGGGATCTCTCCACCCGGTCCGTCTCCATTCCGGGTGCCTCCTTCTCCCTAAAAGAATGCCAGAGCCTTGTGGGTTGCCTGCAACATTGCGTTCTCTCGGAGGGCCGCTCTCGCCTCCCTTCCTTTTATTCGTTTGCCTCATCTTTCAAAGATCCCTCCAAACCTTTTGTTCGCCATCGACTTACTTCATCAGTTCTATCGGACATTACCTGGTGGCGTGCGGCGCTTAGTGATGATTGGTGTGGCTATTTCATTACCCCCTCTGATCCCCTTCCTCACTCAATTTTTGTTGACACTTCAACCTCTTTCGGCATTGGCTTCCTCTTCAACAGTCATTGGCTTGCATGGCAATTGCTCCCGGGCTGGCAGCGTGACAACTGCGATATTGGTTGGGCAGAGATGGTTGCAATAGACCTTGGTCTGCGAACACTGATTCACTCCGGCCTTCATGACTGCCACTTAGTTTTTCACTCGGACAATCAAGGTGTTGTCGGTGCCTTACATGCCAGCCGCTCTCGCAATTCTGCTCAAAACGAGATCCTTCATCACATTGTTTCAAACTTTTGCGATAAACATATTTGACTTTCTGTCGAATGGGTGTCATCTACAGAGAATATCTCTGACGCTATCTCTCATGGCTCCTTCCCTTCATTGTCTTCTTGTTATTCTTTACCTCCAACTATTCCCTCTTACTTGAAATCCTTTGTTAAGCTTGTTTAGCCTTTTCCCGCCATTTCATTTCTAACCGCCCTATACACTTCGCAGTGTCACAAGTCAGCCTCAAATAGAATTAGCACTCTGCTCTTTTCTCTGAATCTCGTGCTCTCTGCTCATCCCATCTACAATGAACCTGTCCCTGGCAGCAGCTTCCGGCGCGATCATCAACGCTCCCCGTTCTTCTACCTTCAACCATTCCCTTCTCTCCGAGGCGGCGGTAGCAAAAGTTCAGCATGTGTTTGATCACGCCTGGGCTGACTCAACACTGTTAAAATACCGTGGCACTATCAACCAGTTTCTGGCCTTTTGTGACCAGGAGAACATACCTCTGCACCTCCGTCTTCCGGCAGATGAACACTTGCTTTGTGCATTCGCAGCATCGCGTGTTGGTGTTCTCTCCAGCGAGACCATCAAATCTCAGATATCAGCCTTGAAAGCTTGGCACACCCA
Source organism: Boletus patriciae (assembly GCA_038093075.1). Lineage (NCBI taxonomy): Eukaryota > Fungi > Basidiomycota > Agaricomycetes > Boletales > Boletaceae > Boletus > Boletus patriciae. Next base: position 45,180 of record JBBPRK010000073.1, read on the forward strand.
CAACGACGCCCCGTGGTGCAGTCATGCTCGTCTCCGATATGTTCTCCACAGTGTAGCCAATCTCGCCCCGCCATCCTCCGTAAAACCTCCTCGCCCCCCGGTCTCTCGCTCAATGCTTCTTATTCTTGCTCAGCACTTGGACCCGACAGATTCCTTCAACGCCTGCTGCCTTGCAGCAGCTTGTTTCGCAATGTGGGGCCAGATTCGTCTCGGCGAGATTCTCTCACCATGGGAACGTTCCTTCGAACCTTCACATGTCGTTTGTTGTCTCCACCTACAACCTCCATTTAATGATGCAGGCTCTCACAAATGCCACCTTCCATTTACAAAGGTCGCAAAATCGCGTGGCGAAGATGTTGTTATCTGTCGCCAAAACGACAATTCCGACCCAATTGCCACCCTGAATATCCATCTCGCATCCAACCCAATTCCTCAAGAGATCCCTCTGTTCTCGTACATCTCACCGCACAGCTGGCGCTGCCTGATGAAAAAACACCTCCTCACTAGGTGCAACTCCATCTGGTCGAGCAACGGCATCCCCTCTTGCTCGGGACACTCGTTTCGCATCGGCGGCACCACCGAATTCCTCCTTTCAGGTGTCCCTCCCGATGTTGTCAAGGCGCTCGGCCGATGGTCCTCAGATGCCTTCCTTCGCTATTGGTGTTCACTCGAACTACTCGCGCCTCTACATGTTGAACTACTTCCAGCCAGACCATCTTAACCCTTTAATTTACTCTCCCTCAAAGCCTCCGCCTTCGTCGTGCGGGGGTGCGCCTCGTTGCGCCCGCAGCTCCGCCTTCTTCGTCCGGGCCGGTCTGCAACTCACGGTTCGAACACACCCCGACCGGATCGCCTGCCACGTCCAGATCTGTGCTCTCCACACCCCCTCCAGGTCAGGCACGGATTCCAGAGGCGAGGGACTGACTCCGTTCCTGTTACGGCTCAGTACGCCTAACATCAGCACAACGGACTTAGTCGTTTTTCTTCTTTTTCTTTATCTTATCAGATTAACTTATGACAGCCACGCTGTCCCTATGTTTCCCTTTTCTTTTCACGTTATGCCGCATGCACCCCTCACTCCTTTCATCACCGTGCAGTGCATGGCTATGTCTCACTTCCTTTCTTCCATTCTGCCACCGCTGTGCGGCTGCCTCATGCATCACTTCGTTTCCATTCCATGGCCATGCTTGATGCACGCTTCTACCTCATGCTACTAGGATCCGGAATATTCTAGAACAGTCATCGGTAGATCCGATACAAACATGTACATATGTACATATGCTGTAGTATATAAGGGCGCAAGTCCCAGCCAGAGAACTCTAGTTTAGTTCTCTTGGTTTTCTACCCCATTAACACCACTTGAACACTCCTGCCCAATGTCAGTCGCTGGTCAGTACCTTTTAGTCTTCGATTCCCTAGTGCACCCTTGACGGGTTTTTGGGTTGTTTCATTAGAACTAAACTGCTACTCTCGCACTACCGAATCACCACTGACGCGCAAACACAAGTTAGTTCGCGGTCAAGTCCTCACGCGGTGCACAGCACGTTCTGACGTCTGCTAGTGCCCATCTCCTTCCACAGATCACTTCGCCCCTTTCCCGCTATCGACTCGGCTAGGCCAGTCGAAGACTCTCTCCGCCACCCTTACGTGGCAATGGTCGCTGCAGGAGGCAATCCGCTTCCCACGATCCAAAGGGGCTTAGAAGAAGCACCGGTTGGTACCCCACCGCCCGTGCCTGAGGAAGAAGCAGTTGACGCTCCCTCTCCGGCAACAAGATTCCTTTCCTTACTCCACGAGGAGTTAAGACCGTCCTCGTACGTATTACCCAGAGACTCAGAAGGGTTTTTAGTAGACCCGCTAAGAACGATCGTGGTCGCCCTCAGATCCACCGACCCCGTTGCCTCTCTCCTTTCCCCGATTATGCAAGAATCCATCATCCAGACACACCAGTCCATCGACCCCAGAAAAGATCTTTGATAGTTTAGGCTCTGATGAGCCCCTTGTCCCTGCACTTGGGCCGCTTGTCGGTATGGCCAGAAGTTGTGCTTTCAACTGGTCGACTTCTTGTGATAAATTGATGTTTAGGATCCTGGTAGCGTCCAGTGCATCCTGTTGGGCCTCCATGAACAGCCTAAGTTCTCCTGCCAAGTCCCCCCAAGTGCCACTAGACGATCCTGCGACTGAGAGGGTGGCAGCCAAACTAGCGGGGAGGGAGGAAGACATATTATATTACTGTTTTTTTAGGAAGTGTAGCGGGAGGGGCGGCGAAGTATCTGCTTAGGACGTAAAGTAACCCGACTTATCTGTTCGTCGGGGCGTGGGTCTCCGAGGTTGGCGCGGCGGATGCTCTTCCGTAATAACGGTTTCCTCTTTTGGACCCTTTGCTTCTTTCTAGGTACTTCCTCAGGTACCTGCTCCTCTTCTTCTCTTTCTCATTTAACTACTACCTCAGGACGGGGTGACCAACCTTCCCTAGTTACGGTACACAAGTACTTGGGTTCGGGTTCTTCTTCCCGAACGGACGACCCACATGCGACGGCGGAGGATGCTAAAGGGGCGGGATAGACTAACTCCGCTGGTTCCGACTCTAGGTCGTTGACCCTGGGAACTTCAATGGTTCGCCTGGGAAGAAATTCGAAGAATGGTGGACGCGTGTCCGCAGCTGGCGATATGAAAATGCCACTGCTCTCCCTGACCAAAAGGTGATCTCCGCCGTGCTTTCACGCATGGTAGGGGGTAGAGCCGGCGACTTCGCAAGAAGCCAGCTAAACGCCATCCTGAAGGGAGTAGGAGAAACCGACTGGGATGACTTCGCTACCCTGGTCGAAAAGCATTTCCGGTCCACCAACGAAAAGGACCAAAACCGGTTAGCCCTCCGGAACCTGAAACAAAAGGAGCATCCAATGGAGGTGTTTCTATTAAAATTCGAAAACTACGCCCTCCTTGCCAATTATGACGAAACTTGGCAAATAGAACTCCTCGAACAGAATGCGGACAAAGAAATCGTCTCGCGTCTAATTTTGGAAAAGGGACGCTACACGTTCCTAGATACATTCAAGGCCGACCTTCGGCAAGCCGGAGCTCGAAAGCAACTTTTGAGTTTCATACAGAAAGGAACGGCGGAACGGGTTAAGCAAAAAGACCCTAACGCCATGGATATTGATGCCGTAAAGACAGGCGGCAAAAATAAATGTTTCAACTGTCAGCAAGAAGGGCATTTCAGCAAAGATTGCCCGAAACCTAAACTTCAGTGCCCCGAGTGCCACTTCTTCGGAGGTGGTCATCAGAAAGCCTGCTCGAAACGAGGCAAAGGCAAGGGCAACGGGCGTCAGGTACGCTCCACTGAAACCGAAGACAAGCCCGCCTCCTCCTGGGATGAGGATAAAAGCACCAACAAAGACAACAAGGGAAAAGGTCGCGACTGGACCTCTTCCATAAAAGGAATGTCCCTTGACGAGGCTAGAGCCTGGTTCAAGGATTACAAAACTCTCGCTGCCAAGTCGGCGGGAAAAGCTTAGCTCCAACACACATGTCTGGGTGTGTGAAGGGGCAGAACCGATATGAAAAACTCGCTGTGGAAGAAATCGTTGACGACGAGGATTCCGCGGCAACAAACCAAATCTCCAATTCGCCGTCAGAGGGGTCCCCTAGTGGGCTCGGCAGGGACGTTAATCCTGTGCTTAATTCCTCTACAAAAAACAAAAATAGTTCAGAAATCCCAGATAACGCTTATGTGCGAAGCGTAAGACCCGCACGAGAAATCAATCTATCTATTCGGATTGCGCCGTTTACTCAGAGGCAAAACTTTACCCAAACAGACGCACTCCTAGACTCGGGTGCAAACACGATCTTTATCGACAAAACGTGGGCAGAAACTCATAAGGTCCCACTTATCCCCCTCCGAAACCCAATTCCTGTGTACAACGTGGACGGAACACGTAACTCTGCCGGAAGTATCACACATTCCGCGGAGCTGGTCGTAGAATTCCAGGGACATCGTGAAAAAGTCACAGCCGAAGTGACCGATCTGGGAAAGAATCCTTTCATTTTAGGCTTCTCGTGGTTGCAACGCCACAACCCGGAAAGTGATTGGACAAAAGGCACTGTCAAGATGACACGTTGCCCACGTCACTGTCACATGCTGCAGG